>JAJJWN010000223.1:0-205491 GCA_021655885.1 Fusarium abutilonis | reverse complement strand
AGAGAGAGAGAGAGAGAGGGATTTCGCTGTGAAATCTTATTGGAAAGACGAGCCTTATCTCTGCGTTAGAGTCTGACTAGCTCATGCAGTGCTACAAGTTCTGTTTGGTGGTGGTGTTGGTCCAGAACGTTACATGACTACAAAAGCCACGAGCAAGGATGTGGACTTATACCACCGCGACAAACACATAATATGCAGTGGCAAATGATGTCTTCATAATCCTAGTCCGGAAATTGATCATCGGCACTTCTGTTTTACCCCCCACAATCTTGAGTCGTGGATCCTTTTAGCGACCATGACCCTCACTGTCTCGTGGCTGACCGCTTCTAGAAGTGGCAAGTTTCGTCGCTACCAGTCCGACCTCAGGGTTGTCATTGTAAGTTAGGGACGTTATGTAATATATATATCATATCCAACGCGTCCTGGGTGCAATCACCCTGTCGAGCTAATATAACCCCCTGACGCCACAAGATATTGTCTTGAAGTTGCTTGGAATCAAGATAGTCCACGTCTCAAAATCATGTTATGTAATATTAACGCGACAAGATAGATTTACAGCCACTCGTTACTCCTTGAATGGCAAGTTGCTATACCAACAAGACAAGGTTTGTAAAAGACTATGGCTAGTCGGCCAGTTACTCTTGACTGTCTGCTATAAAAACCAATGTCTCAGTGTACTAGATATCATCTCCTCCAGTATCTCCGCTAAGCTGACTGTTTCCTTTTGCTATCCTTTAACATTTTCAAGTGCTTTTTATCAAGAGAATCATTCTTCGCTGCATCTAAGCATTCCTCAATCGATTCCCCCAAACGTGACCTCACGTTAGATGTATACACTTGCATACCGGTATAAACTCCCTGGAACAAAGTAGCGCTTTTCAGAGAGAAGGCGACTGTATCAAGCATACCATTCTGGAAGGGTAACAAGTACAGCATAATATGCACCCATATGGTGATGGCCGCTCTGCAGGGTAGCGTTAGACTTGGTTTAACCATGTAAGGTATAAACTCACAAACAAAAAGCAGGCCCAAAAGAATGTTTCTCAACGGGCTCTGCGTCCATAATGGCAGCGTACCAGTAGCGCATATGGCGCAACTCCTGTATCAGGTTGTCCTTAATGATTTCAAGACTCAAATGATCTGCAGTGTTTGCCGTTGGGTCATGTTCCGAAGAGTCGGTTGACTTGTCTTCAAGCGAGTCAGCTCACGATCGCTCCTGTGAGACTGTGGATGAACTTACCCTGAAGATAGTATTCCAAATAACCAAACGCGTTTTGTGCAGCGATTCCAAAGTTCTCAAGGGCATCTTGCAGGGACACAGGGACAAGACAGACTGAGTCGATGTTGCGACCAGTGGGTAAGCTCTCAATATCAACCAGTGTGGCTTCCTCCGGTAGCCCTTGAAATGACCTTTGATTTGTTTCCTGGGGTTCCATAATAGCAATAGTCTACGAACGTAAGGGATGTGTAGAGAAGTCGAGATTTATGATTTACTTGACGGGCAAGTCTTGACTATAAAGCGGCCAAACTATCGCCCGCATGACACTTCAGCCGCACAATCACTTACTAGCCGAGATCGTAATAAATGGTGGAAATACTTTCAACTGAAAGATTGGTAGTTTCAAGGAAAGAGTGTTGAAACCTGGTTGGAGAGTGAGTCGAAAACCCTTGCACCTTAGGCTGAATTTGCGGGGTTGAGTTGTTCAATGTTATACTGAGATTTTGGGCATAACTCTAATGGTACTAGACAGCTGAAGGCCTGGAGAAATGCAAGACCTGTAATTGTAATTGTAAATGTCGAGTGAGTGAGGCTGGGGTGCATGCTCAGCCACGAACTTGACAATGTACACAGATGGATGAAGACAGCAGCTAAGCAGTTGCCGGAAATGGCTCAGATAATTCATAGCTTGTTCAAGTCTAGTATCTTCATGAAATAGAAACCTCGAAATCTCTTTTTGCATCAAGGGTCACAACCGCAATTTTCAATTTATTTATTTAGCATATCGAGGAAGAATTTGTTAATATTCATTGGGTACTTGGCATTCGTAACTTCTCAGACATGCATGCACAGCCTCATAAGGCTCTCATATCATATTTGCTGACTGACTATTCACTCATTAGGCTGTTGGTCACCACTGGACCTGACATTACTCTTCTTTTCCCTTTTCCCAACTCTTCCGGTGCAATTCCGGTTTAATAATTTCATTATCATTTAGTCACTATTGGAATTCAAACACAATGGCCGATCCTCTCTCCATTGCTGCAAGCATCGCAGGTATTATCAGCCTCACAGGCACCGTCTTTCGTCACGTCTTCAGGTACAGCCGGACTGCTTCTGGGGCTAAAGAGGAGGTCCAGCGGCTCTGTGAGGAGATTAATTTATTCGCAAGCGTCCTACGTAGCTTGCACGCCCTCGCTGTTCACCTTGAGGCTGAAGGCCAGGAATACGAGTCCACATTGAGGGCTGAACATATCTCGCAGTGTGAACGTACTTTTTCAAAGATCGAGAAAAGAGTCAAGATGTAGCTATCGCTCTCGCAGAATTGGCCGATAGCAGTGATGTCGCTTCAATGGCCATCTTCAGCCGCGTTGAGGAGGAGATCCGGGCTGCGTTTGACGAAGACTTTGCGAATATCGAAATATCTGCACGCACAGAAGATATTGAGACGTACGTCAGGGCCGAAATGAAGCAACGCGAGAGTCGTCGTCAACTTCTCGTCAACAACGTCAACGTCAAGGAAAAGATTGAGAGTGAGCTAGTTACTCGTGCTCATGGAATGTCAGTTTCCCTATTATCTGAGTTCTAGGTTGGAGCAAACACTAATCAGTCGTAGGTTTCACTGAGTTGTTTGTCAACTTGATTATCTGAGCGAGCTTTGGACAGACATGGACCGTCTCGAGGCTCTCAATATACTTCTCCAGACATTGCACGAAAGCTACAAGCGTATCTTGAAAAGACTCAACAAGCTTCCATCTAGGACTCAAAGCATGGTTCAACTATGCATAAAATTGCTCGCCTTCTTTCCAGCTCCCTCAACTATTCAGGAGCTGTGTCAAGCAGTCTCGACACCTGAAAAACTGGGGGTGCAGCTTGAAGACATAGTGGACGAAGACTTCATTGCGCGAAAATGCAGCAACCTGATACGGAAAATCGCAGACGGTAAACACTTTGAGTTTGCCCACTTCACTGTCGAGGAGTATCTGACCGACAAAGCACTCCTGGAACTACCTGAACTCGCATCCTATAGGATCTCGAGGGTTCAAGATGAACCCGCATTGGGACTATTGTGTCTCAAGTTCATTCAGCTTGAAAACTTTGAACTGCAATCTTCTGATCCTACAGAGCTTATCAATGCCAGGAAGTGACCGATTACTTCATTCTCCTTTTACAAATTGGCTGCCATACAATGGCCCAGACTAGCCGCCAACGGACTCAATAGTACAGCTTTGCTTGACACAGAAAAATCACTGTTCCGTCTCACAGGAAAGACGAGCTTTGATCTATGGGCGTTCACATTCGCAAATCAATCCGCGCTTTGGGACCCCCCTCTAATATCAGATGATTCCAGTCAGTCGGATATTGACGATAACAACAAAAAAAAAACCATTTTAGTAGCATGTCTTAGCCCTCTTCATATTGCCACCGCTCTCAACTTACCTGAGATGTGTTCCTTTCTTATTCAGCAAGGCCTCAGCGTTGGCAAACGCAGCAAAATTGGTACGCCTCTTGTGCTATCACAGACGTCTTTTATAAGATTTTTCCAGCGGCGTAGTGAAGTGTTGAGGTTGATTGAAGACCTCCCCGGACTAGATTCTGAACTATTGAAGCTTACATTACCATGCCCGGAGCGCCGAAATGCCACCTTGAATTGTCTCCTCGAAGCAGGAGCTACGTTTCCAACGGCCACCGAGGGCTTGTTTCTTCAATCTGCCATCATTTCATGGCATGTTCAAGTCTTTACCTCTACCATCAGTCTGTTGTCGAACAATGTCGTGCCTGACGTGGATGAGGTTGATCAGTTTGCATTTTACATCAACAAGTGGTGGAACTCGAGACGATATTCCCCACGACTTGAAGGCGCCCTTGAGACTATAAATGACTACCTTCAACAGTGGTCAGCTCTCAATACGGGTTGGGGGTTTGAGCTTGCAAATGTTGTATGGTCAAATTTCGAGCAAGGAGCAAAGACCCAGGTCGCACCAACAGCAGGATTTGCCTCTCGCTAGAAGCTTTGAGAACTCAAGTGGCATTTGCTATCGCCGATGACAACTCCCAAGCGCTATTAAACTATCTCTCTGATGGTCGAATCAGTGTTTCCGAGGTTGGGTGTTGGAGTCAGTACCCTTCAGATACACTTTTGCACAACGCTGTCGCGCGTGAAGCACTCAATTGTGTGAGCCTGCTTCTGAGCAAGGGAAGCGATCCATACTTGAAGAATAAGTTTGGCTACGACGCCGTAATTCTCAGGAGAATGGTGGCAAACGCCGCCATCCTGAATGTCTTCGTTGTGCACGGTGTGTCATTGTTGAGCACTAACAAAGCCGAATGGACTATTTGGCAGTTTGCGGCAGGTGGCCAGGGTTATGGCGAAGAGTTCTTCGAAACCTTGTTCAATGGAAATGTGCAGGATACTCAAAGGGGGCTTTCGATGAAGGCAGAAGATGGGAAGAAACCATTGGCGATCGCTTTGACGCCCCTCAAGCATAAGTTCGGGGACGTCTTTGTGAAATATGAGAAAACTGCATTGGCCTTTATCAAATACTGCAATGGAGTCTCCTTGTTTTGGGAAGCCTGAGAACCAGTCTTCCCAGAGGCCTTTAGCTTCCGTTCCAAAAAGATTGTTGAGATGCTGCTACAACTTATTCTTGATCCGAAGACTTCGGAATTAACAGACGCTGAGCCTTTTGCACAATCTTACTCTTGACATGTCGCAGCAATGGGTTGAATATCTCAAATCACTGTTTCCTGGAGCCATCGAGTCTCGGCGCTTGGGCAGATTACCCATTGAACTTTACATTGATGCATGCATCAAAGCGGGTGAGAAAGTTGATGAAGCTCAGGGTCAGGGATTGTGTCACAAAATCATCACAAAACGCCCTGGCACTAGCTGCCGAGAATAATGACACTGAGATCTTCGACATACTCCAAGCAGAGCTTTCGAAAAATGACAGCTTGGCCGAAGAAAGTCGTGTCTCTACCTTACTCGCAAGGTCTCTTCTTCTTCAACTCAAGTCGGCTATAGAGAAAGGAAAAATACGAGACTGCAAAGAGCTGCAAGCGAGAGGCTGTCCTCTTGACGAAGTGATACCCAGGACAGATGGTTTATCATCACTGTTCTATGCTTTGCACCGAGAGGAACTCGAAATTACTCAATGGTTGCTCGATCAAGGAGCTTCAACATTACGTATGGTAAAAGAGTTGAGATGAGGCTTGGGCAAGATACTTGTGCGTGGGGGTCGATATATCGAAGCAGAACATGACCCCCACGTCAAATCGCTCTTATATCCGAAACTTGCGTGGGGGTCATTCTAAGACACTGCTATGCTCAGGACATTCTACAGTTCCAAGTGCTTCAAGTCTGAAGACGAGGCTATCCGGTTGAAGTGAATCATTTTGCTCAGAATGCTGAGTGACACCTAGCCAGTATGTCTGCTAATTGAACCGCATCTACTACGCAAGACAGAGGATTTATACCATCTGTCAAGCCGTCAAGCCAGGTTTAAAACCCTATCGGATGGTCGGCTTCAAGGCTATAGTGCCAAGAAGGATCGTAAACGTGGTACCAAGGTTCATTGACCGCCCGTGGGGGGCAACGCGTGGCATTTGCTATTGACCTTTAATACCGATGTACCACTTTGCGGGGATGGAAGAACTGCGTCGTTACGACCTTGCTTTGTCAATCCTGACCGACACGATAATGCTGATCACTACCTATTAGGAATTGGATCGAGTCTTGGTCTTGAGCTTGTAATTTCCTTCGGGGAACTCCACCATTACTGTTGAACGGGGGGTTCACCGAGGATTATACCATTCTACGTACAGATCACGGCGTGGTCTCTGGGATTGGGCTGCGTAGTAGACTGTCTTCCAGGAAGGAGATGAATTGACAACGCGTGCCTGAGATGGCATGTTTCTTTATATGCAAGATGTACGAGACTCTGTCTTGGCCAGCTCAGATATAGTTCCAAGCAACTGGATTCCAAAAGCAGGGATCATTCATCCAGGATATAACCATGAAACTTGAAATCTGGGGAAACTTATTAATGCCAAGCAAGACCAAGCAAGGCCAAGCAAGGTTTGACTAGCCTGACTTGTTAAAATTTAAACACCTCTGTATAGACATCATATTATTTGCTTCATGATCTAGTTACCACCGAGAGAACCAAAATCGCCAATTCCAAGGTGTTCGGTATATGTTTCTATAGCGTCCCTTCATACGAAAAACCTAGTTCACGTTATCAATCAGCGAAACTGTCACAGACTAGATCCTACAAGGGGTATGCGTCCACTCTTCATCAATCCCAGGACACTAAGCTCCACTAGTAGTATCAAGGGATATTATGCCCAGATCGGTCATTATGCCGGCACTCAATCCTACCCAACTCCTTGTTACATATTTAATGCCAGGGCCCTTTCTCTGCCTTTTGACGATTTTCGATTCTTCACTTCTACAGCCTAGGTGCTATACAGTCATTCCTTATTACGTTCAACCTCAAGAAGGTCAAAATACCCAATATGCGTACCTCAACTATTCTCTCCTCCTTCGTGGCCGCCGTCTCGGCCTACGAGCCCTTCCTCAATGAGCCAGACACTGGTATCGAGACCTACCTCGCTGGCACCAACTGGACCGAAGGCAGCCGTCCTCCTCTGAGCGACATCCGTGGCGTTCCTGACTTTGACTTTGCTGCTCGTCAGACCTTGGAGGAGCAGCACTACGCCTTCTACCGCACTGCCGCTGCTGGAGAGTGGGCGTACCGCAACAACCTCAAGGTTTGGGAGAAGGCCAGGTTCCGACCTTTCCAGCTGGCTGGTATCACCGGTCTTAATGAGACTTTGGGTGTTAGCATTCTGGGCCACAACTTTAGTGCTCCCATCATGATCTCGCCTGCGGCACTTGCTGAGCATGCTCATCCTCGTGGTGAGCTCAACTTTGTTGACGCAGCGGCTGATGAGGATATTCTCTACACTGTAAGCTGAACTCTAAGATATGAGAGTATATGTGTCTAACGATTTGACAGGCTGCTTTGTATGCTTCCAAGACTGTCCAGGAGATTGGTGCTCAGGGTAAGAAGCGCGGAAACACCATGTTTTACCAGGTAAGATAGTGCGCCTGAAGAATGGTAGAGTAGAATGTACTGACAGGGAATAGCTCTACACCAACGCCAACCTCAGTGTCACCTGGGAGGCTATGAGAATTGCCGAGGAGCAGGGCTTCAAGGCTTTTGTCTGGACAATCGATGCTCCTGCTACTGCTACTCGTCACCGCGCTGCTCGCTATGACACTGCTAACGGTAACAGCGTTACTTCTGAGTTGACGGTACGTTATCACCTTGCTGTTCTAGTTTCGTGTATCTAACTCTTGCAGTGGGACCTTCTCGACGAGATAAAGGCTCACACTAAGCTACCCGTCATTCTCAAGGGCATCACCACCGTTGAGGATGCTCTCACTGCCGTTGAGAGAAAGGCTGATGGTATCTGGCTGTCTAACCATGGCGGTCGCCAGCTCGACTACTCCCCTTCTCCTCTTGAGATTGCCTACGAGATCCGCCGCAACGCCCCTGAAGTTTTTGAGAAGACTGAGGTTCTCGCTGACAGTGGTGTACGTTATGGTACCGACATTGTCAAGCTTCTGGCTCTTGGTGTTAAGGCTGTCGGTCTGGGTCGTCCGTAAGTTATACTGTTGTGATTTGTGAGAGAAAGCGTACTGACATTTCTTAGCTTCATGTACGCCAACATTTATGGCGTTGACGGCCCCAAGAAGTTGATTCAGATTCTGAAGACTGAGATTGTCGCCGATGCTGCTCAAATTGGTGTCACTGATCTTCACAACATCCCTTCCAGAGTGGTGAGTTTACAGAGTTCTACAGTACATGGTGATGATCATGCTAACAAGATTGCCAGCTCAACACCCGTGCTCTTGAGCGAGATGTCTATCTCATGAATGAGAACTAGACTATTTGATTTTATAAGAAAAAATAGATACATATATGCGTTAATATATGGTGTATGAATACTGCCACTAAGAACGTTCTAGACCTCGTGATGTATATGATTGCATATGAGGAATGGCGCTGATGGTGGAATACCATTGGCTCAATAAATATTCTCTTATCGTTAAGTCATTAATAGCATTAATTCAATAATCATAGTGGAAGTTAGGACGGCAATTACTCATCGTAAAGCATAATCTCATTGCATTCCACTTCAGACAAGCTGGTTGAGTTTATGACCTTGGAGCCGCTCTCTGTGGTGATTGCCATTTACCTACATAAAAAATACTTGCTAGTAACGATCGCAACATGGAGATAGACTATTCTGTTGAATGGAGATGTCTCTATTGCCGTCGTATACCCTGGGAGTATGAAAAATGGCCAAGAGCACCACAAAGGCCACTTGAAATTCAGCATCACGACTCCTTCGGCTCTCTTGAGGCTTCAGCTGCAAGTGGATGCTATCTCTGTCGCGGCTTTCGCGCCTTGGTCTTGATTCAGCTGGAGAACTATGATTCGAGAGGACTTCCAGATGGTTCATGCGGCTTGGAAATCCAGATTGATGAAGATGGCGACAATGATTTACAGCTTTCTATCGGAAACTACTGCAGTAGAATACAGCTTGATCAAGTAAAATCAAGGGCTGTAGAAACATTCAAGGTATGATTTCCATGAGGCCGTGGATGAAAGAAGCTAACGCAGACGAGGATGCTGCCCCAATTCTACCAGACAAAACCATGGAAACTCTTATACGGACTCAAGGCCGCGAGTGGATTAAAGATTGCTTCAATAAAAGTGGCATTCACCAGGGCTGTGATATTGAGTGGTTTAAACAAGATCTCAATCCACCCTGTCCAACGCGTCTTATTGACGTTGATATTGGAGACAACAAGATTCGAATAGTTGTGCCTGGAGAAGATTGTATCAAAAGCTACCAGTATTTAACGCTAAGTTATCGTTGGGGTACCACAAATGAGTCAGCAAAGACAACAAGAGCCACGATTGAATCCCGCCGTGAGGGATTTGACATAGCAACTCTCCCAAAAACTATTAGAGACGCTATTCAACTCACCCGTCTACTGGGCTTTCGATACCTCTGGATCGATGCTATATGTATCATTCAGTCACATAAGGGTGACGAGTACCTCGACGATTGGAATAACGAGGCCCCACGAATTGGATCATACTACCTCCATTCCCATTGCCTCATATCAGCATCGGGCGCTTCTGACAGTAGCGAAGGGCTATTCATGGAGCCCACAGCTTTGAAATACCAACTCAAGACGTGTGCCTTAGCCTTCAACAAGGAAAAGGCCGAATACATATGTAGAGGTGTTTCGATACCAGAGCCGAACTTCTCAAGTCATTGGCACAATAGTTCACTAAGGGAGAGAGGTTGGTGTCTTCAAGAGGAAATTCTATCGCCTCGTACCCTCCACTGGTCAAGATATGCCTTTTTCTGGCAATGTCACAGCCTCGAACGAGCTTTTCCGCATAGCTGCGATGATCAGGAGATACCTGGTAAGTATGGCTTTTCCTTCAACTTTAACCTAGAACCTGAACAAGTGATGGGGAATTCCTGGGTTCAGCTGGTGAGAGACTACTTGTACATGCATTTGACGTACGAGACGGATCGACTCGTGGGAATACAGGGGTTGGCAGATCGTCTTGTCACGTTACACGGAGGCGAGTACTTTGCAGGGGTGTTTCGCTCTCATATAGCCCGAGGTCTCTTGTGGAATAATTTTAGGAGTGACGGAAGTACTACAATATCGCCCGGCGTTCCGACTTGGTCATGGGCTTCTAGACCACCTGCAATATGGTTTCCGCGACTTACAGAATCCTTGGTTCAAGATACAAAACAAGATGTCTTCCCAAAGGACCGGCGACCAGTCAACTTGGACCACCCCAGCCAGCGAATTATTCAGTTCGAAGCTCCACTGCTCACTCTTGAGCTAGGGGAGCAACTGGGCACAACCGATGGGATTGAATACAGACCGACAATAGTGACATTGACCAGTCCAAAGTCAGTAGAGGATCTAGAGTTAGGATTTGGAACTTATTTTGGGTACGACGAGGAAAGTCTTGTTCCAAAGCCACTTGGGCAGATGCTAGTTCTGCTTTTGGGTGTTGACATACAATACAGTCGGCTGGCAGTTGAGAGAAGATATGAAGAAATCGTTGTTGACCCAGGGACACAAGTGGTTTTCCGAGGCATCATTTTGCGATATGAAGGGAGGTTCTATAAGCGTGTTGGACGAGTGGATTTGGTTGTACTTGAAGGGGGTCGTTCGTATTGGGAGCTGAAGCAAGAGGTGGAAAGGCATAGAAAGGAGGTCTGTCTTGTTTAACTGAACCATATCGAAAGCTTGCAGTGATAGTCCAAGTATTGTAATACTATAAAAAGACGCAAGCGCTTGTTCTCATTTTACCCTTTGCAAGGAGGTTGTGTAAATCTATATGTCTATATGTCTATATGTCTATATGCAATCATGTTCCCTATTTACCTCAAAGGTAACAACTTGTCAAGTCTATCCGGGTATCTATCCTTATCGTTTATGTGCCAGTATATCCTCTGTGCTGGAAGCACTTCCATTGTTCCTAGATGGAGTAAACTCGACCTGAATCTCGTCTACTACAATAATGTCATTCCCTGAGCTAGCTTCATCAGGTGGCTTCTGTGATCGACCAACACTGTGCAGCTGATAGCCATAAGATGCCGTGTCTCCTCTCCACCGCCCGTTACTGTTCATGTTGGAAGGCTGAATAGGGTATGATTGGGGTTGGCTTGGTGCTTGTGAGACGAAATCGACGAGCCAGGGCATGTGTCTGCGAACAAATGGCTTCAGTTGCGCAAGGCAATAACATATGATTCCTGTGTTCATCTCGATACAGCTCCAGAGGGAAGCGTTGGCCTGCGTCCAGGTAATGTCTGGATTTTCCTGCATTCTTTGGACGTAGCTAAATCGAATACAAGAAACAATCACGACTCTTTACTCGAGTTAGACCAACTCCACGCCGGGGACAAGAGGGCAGGGGATACTTACCCAGAGCCGATGCCAAGAAGAACACCAACAGTTATTTTCTGCTTCAGAGGCATCTTCAAGCCATGTATGAGGGGAATAGGAAGAGCGATAACTATAGCGTCGCTGACAATGTTGAGGACCGCTTGAGACACGGTAAGATCGACTACGCATTGGCCCGTGCCTGGTTTTTGAGGGTGACAGTGTCCAGCCAGGAGTATTGTAAAGACAAGAGTGTATGTAACGAGGCCGGCAGAGACAGCGTAAACAACCATGCGGAAACACTTGTTGGGGAAAAGTCGATGGTAAAGTACCAGTATAGCCAGTTTGGCGAGCGTGGGGGGCCAGACGTAAGAGAGGCCTAGTACAAGGAGAAGCTATTTGCGGAAACACCTCTAGTTAGTACAAGTCAAAGTGAGTAGAGTCCGGTAAACTTTACATTCAGATATCCTTGGACGCTTGTTGCTCTGACATCCCACAGATGCTTCCCAAAGCCGGCCGGAATTGCTGTACGCTGTGTTAGTTGTCGCCGTGCAATATGTGTGGTTGCATACCGAGAATTACGCCTATAAAAAAGACCAGAGAGCCTGCCCATGATAGAAAGATGAGGGCTTGGGGCGACATCAGCAAGCCTGTCCGGCATCTGGAGTAGAGGAGTGAACCTACGAATATCCCAGTCAAGCTTACGAATGATAGCAATGGCCGAGTAGAGCTGCATGGCCAACAAAACGGTAGCAACTGCGAACGTAGATGCGTAAACAACTACGATCGAATCCTGTAGAGAGGTTCCCCCGTCAAAATCAGGTGTCACGCCCTTGGGCGGAGGCATTGCACCGACATCCTGCGACATGTTGGTTGTGAATGATCACAGATTGTCAAAAGACTGTGCACTCGGCTGACAAAAGGTAAAGATATTAAAGACGGGTAATGGATTAATAAAAGGGGGTTAGAAACAAGACTTGGCATTAATCCCGGGCTATCCACGCAGCTGAGTAAACGATTCGTACCTTGGCAGCATGAATCAGGCCTACGGAGAAACAAGGGGTCTTGCTTCGTCGGGTTCATCTCCGCAGTCATATATGCAGAGGATCGGCTCCGGCCTGATACGAAAATGCTACAATGACTTGCTGTGTCGTACCGGAGGCTGGAATACCCATGATAGTATTGCGAGACCGGCGTATCAAGACTCTTGTAGTCGAGCCATTCAGGACGGGAATGATTACCGATCCCAAATGGAGCGAAAGGGGACAGACGGTGGCATGATAATGTTTTATATCCTTGACTAGCGGAAACTCTAAGTCATGGATACTATTCCCAGCAATGTCAGCATTATAGTCCTACGTAATCAAATTAGTTACTGTTTTGACCACCACTCGACCAGCAATGCCTGCTTTAAACGCCATCGTTGGCGTAACGAAATATCACCTCATGACTCGCTTCATCTCGGCTACCTTGCACGTATTTGTCTTGAAATTCTTCGCTTAACGGCTAACCTCGTGCATTAGGTTGACGTGACGCTTCTGTTTCGTTTCGGTAACGCGGGAAGATAAATTACCCTTATTAACTCAAAAGTCCACGTTGTTTTGGTCTATGCTGGGATGTATCTAGATCCGAGGTTCCGCCCTGTTCTTTAGAGTTCACTCTTCAAATCCCTCCAGCAACTCTATGCTCTTATGATCCACGATAGCCGCACAATGCCGCTCTGTCATGGTATCGACAATCTCCCGACTCTGCATCATTGGTCCAGCAAGAGCCCACGCAAGGCCGTGGAAAGTATGTCTCCTATACTCGCCCCAGACTTGCTCAAGCTGAAGCTCGGGCCCTCCCGCTCGGTTGAGGGCCTTCAGATAGTACTCAAGGAGCTCCTTTTCATGGTTCCGGCGATCCTCAATGGTCAAGGAGCCAATGATAAAGTAGGCAACGTCGTGCATAGCTGACCCAGCATGGATAACCTGCCAGTCCAGAAACCCAGGCTCTCCGGAAGGTGAAACAAACGTATTTCCAACATGTGCATCTCCATGGATAAGACAGTTTAGCTTCGAGTCCCAATCCCAAAGAGACTTGAACGCCGCAGTGATGCGTTCGCGGTCGATCAGATGGTCAGGCACTGGAGGTTTGGCATCTGGAGCAAATCGCTTGTCCCATTCCTCTGGTGTGACCAGGCCTACGATAGCGTCCCTGAGCGAGACGGTTTGGCTGGCCCATGGGATATCATCAGATGTGCTTCCCCAAGTGCTGGCGTGAAGAATAGCCAGCTGCTCAACACTTGCTCGCGCCCGCCCAACAGGCCAAGGCTGAAGAGGGTTTCCGAAGGTATACCCACGAGCCTTGAGATCGGCGAGTACAACAATGCCCTGCCCATTGACTGTGTCTGTGCCAGCATACAAAGTTGGTGGAAGAGGAATCTTGACTGTTGGACCCAGATGGTAATAGAATTCAGCCTCCAGTCGATAGACGGAGAACATGAAGGGGAGAGATTTCAGTAGAGCTGGGTTGAAACCGCCCTTGACACAAACTCTGGTCGGGTCAGAGTCCTCGAATTCCAACTCGATGAGTATCTTGGATGCCGTGCCGTGAATAGCTTCAACAACAGTTGCGTTCTTGACTGGTTTACCCAAGATTTTGGTGAACCAAGTAGCAGTGAGTTCTTCTACAGTAAGAGGCAAAGGGTCGTTTGATTTCATCACACCTCTCACCGGGTGAGGTTGAGTAGTCGTTGAGGTTGCCATTATGATTGTCGCAAGTTGTCCTGTTATGGTATCTAGATGCTTGCCGGTGTTTTTGATGAAGAAAAGAGAAAAGATTAACAGAAGCTATCTCACTTTTTGAGTCTCGGGCACTCTAAATGACTTCTTCAACAGGGGATCTCAGCTGTAAACTCTATTTGAAAGGATTCAGATCCTGGTCGTTACATGGGTCTATATTCCGGTGGGAATATGGAGTCTCGGACACTCGCCTAAGCCTTTTTGCCCGCAAAGTCCGTTACGTCCGTGATAGAAGCTAACGCGATGTCATGCACTTGTGACATGTGTCTCTTGGCTAGCTTATCTTTTCTTCTTAGATGTTAATCTTCCCCTAGTCTCAAGTAGGGTAAGTGGTCATATTGTGAGGCAACCTGGTCTCCTCTAGGTAAGTTGTCAACACCAAGCGACGAGAATCCTTCTGTCTTGACTGATACGTCGAGAGACCTTGATTAGATATTTGTCAATTTTCATCGATTTCTATCTGCCGAGAATATGACGCGCGGCGCAAAGCTCGACAGGGATTAACATTTGCATAAACAATGAAGCAACTTGTAGCTGTAACTCAAATCCGCATCCGAATTTCCGGACACGCTCTTGAGCCAATGGAATCTATTACTATCTTAAGCCTATCCCAGGAATACGAACCAAACCAGCTACTACCGTTGTGTGTAGCTAAAATGTATTATAGGCTTGATTATGTGAAGAGTTTTACGTTACACCGGGATAACCTTGACAGACTTTTGAGTTACAATGTCTCAACTTGGGCATGAGTCAAGTCTTTTGTTACTTAATTTCGGGAGATATAGATGTATCTACAGACTTTCCAACTAGTCCAATATGCTATCTTGCCTATCCGTTCAAGTATGTATGGTGCTTAAATATTAGCAACAAGTCGTTTATCTCGTAACTTCAATCTCAGGCATATCTTAACTTTAGAATTCTTCTTTACTATCATTGCTCAAGGAAGAATCGATAACTTTAGTCTAATCATTCTCAGAAACTGCTTGCCCACCAGTTGTGAAATTACATAACCTGAATAATCGAGAATGGCAAGCTCTACCAGAACCCTCTCTTGAGAGGCATGATGAGTTCTGATACTCAAGACTCAACATCTCGTCCGCCAAGCAACTTGCTCCTTACCACGATGCTGTGCCATTGTCTATATTTCGATCACTCAAGTGTTAACTCTGATATCGCGGTCCATTTTAATACTGCCCATATTGTCCAGGTGGAGAGGAACCATTCGGTTCTGGGCCATAAATGCCTTGCTTATGTGTTGCAGGACCGTTGGGAGGCGGAGCATTCCAGCCTTGAGTGTTGTAGGCCTGTGACCCGTAGTATCCCGGACCGGGCATGGCTTGATTTTGTTTCTGTTGTTGTTTCTGTTCTCGCTTTTGTTGTCGTAGTTGACGTCTAAGGTCCTTGTTATATGAAGGATCGGCCATGTACTCAGCCTTTGGACGAGCTGTCCAGCCTTTCCCATCGTCGAGATAACCCCACCAGTAGGGATCGCCGGATTCGGTGCTGAAGCTAGAACCCATTGTTGATTCGGAGTTTTTTTAAGTTTCGAAGAGGTTGCTATTGTTGTAGAATGATCGGGGAGAGCAAGAAAGTGAATTCAAATAGCTACCTCCTAGACTAAATAGTGAAAATAGATAGGACTAAAGATGTTTGTCTGGACGATAGTAATTGTGAGAATGGATGTTTATGAATTATATCTTTGAAAAGCTTCATAAGTTCGTAGAGAATATAAGACGTACTTATAGTTAGATGTCTTACTGGAAACACACAAACAATCTAAAAAATTAGGTGTTTCTGATATCATAGAACTTATAAGGCAAATTGATCAACCAGATTCATGTCGTCAGCTCTTCAATCATAGGTGGCTATGGGCTGATGATATCAAAGGATGCAGGGTAGTTTGTAAGGCTGAGCTCTCTGATCTAAACTCTTTCGGGCATCATTTCGCGATACCCCTGTCACAAATGACGGACCTAGCTGCATAGGTTAATTATTGACCAATCAAACAAAGCGCTGTGTGTTACCGAAAAGAGTAAGGCCAGTATCGCCTCGAGATCACCTCCACAGCTTCAACTCTTTCTCATAGACTTTGACGTTCCATTGGCTCTTCAATATCCAAATGGGGAGCCTTTGTGCGCTTCAGCCACTGATATCAGTTTCATGAAGCTCAGCCGGGTTTCTTGTGATGCCTGAGTCTTCACATGCGCTGTATGTAACTTGGGACCTTCTTCGCTTATTCCCTTTCAACTCAACATAATTGACCCTCATCATGGTTTCACTTACTCTTCTCACTACAGCTCTTCTTCAAACGTGCGGCTGTGCTTTGAAACTGATCTTCTCATATTACAAGCCTAAGAGTAAAGTGGAATTATTTAGATGATAGTATAGTATAGCACAGTATAGTGCTGGGTCTAGAAGTCTAGTTAAGGTGTTGACTGAAGTACGGCAACCCTCTTTTGCGCATTCAGCCCACCAGCCCAGATGAGGCTGAGCGCAACTAGGCTATTGAATAATGTCTGTCGGTGGCTGTGGCTATGTCAGTAAAAGTGCAAGTTTCAGTGTGGCAGTTAGATTGTCGGGTGATGTTCAGGCTTCACCCAAATCCTTTAAACAGGGCCACACCACTTACAAGACCAATTCTCATCCAAGCTCTGTTTCCCAACGGCCAAGATACAAAAATCAGACTGTTCCATCTAATTCCTCATGACAACACAATAAGAGATTATGCACGCCGTGGAAATCCTCATCCTCACCTACATAATATTTGGAGGCTTGTTCACCGTCGTTGACGATATGACTGAAGTAACCCAGTTCGATGGGAAGCCCTTACCATGGACCATCTTCCAAGCTGCCAAAATGTGCATCCCAAGAGGAGTAGCCATCTACTGCTTCTGGTTTTGGTATCACGGCATACTCGCAGGAAACTTTCTGGAAACTCCTTGCGGCACGCACGGATCTCTTTTTACCAAAGTGTCGCTATATAGCAGACATGCTAGAGCTTTCTTCACCTGGTTATAGGCAATTCTAATGCTGGAACTCCTCTACATAATACCGGTCATGATTTTACAAGTGTGGAGAAAACTGCGTTCCTCTCAACGCCGGAGTCGCAGCTGCTATGATTCTTTTCCATTATTGTACCATTTTGTGCGAGGTGTAATGAATGGTTTTACAGAGACTTTAAAACTGTGAGCCAAACCTATATCTTTCATTTACAACGAGACAGCTGACCAGATTCACAGGATACTTGTATTTCTCCCCAAATGAAAAAGTCAAGCATTTAGTTCTATACATCCTAAGGTTTTCCTCCGCTATATATGCCGTTCTAGCTATAGAGCTCAAATTACACTGGAACAAAGTAACGGGGGTATACGCCTTGGGCGGCGCCGGCCAAATGATTCCCTTTACTATCAGTGTTTGCATCTTAACAAAGACAATTTACACACTTCTTCCTGAGGTAAGTTTGCTAGATTATATTACTGAAGTGAACTAACTCTCTATAGCCACTTAAAGAAAAGATTGAATCCACCAAGCCCGATGACAACGAGCGGCCCGATGAATCCGATCAGGTTTAGTGAGTCGTTCTCACCGATCGACCTGCGACGGTGTGAACGCAAGTCAGGACTTTTTCAGCGCTTGAAGAATGGCTGGGGATCCAGAGTCGCTTGCTGATTTGGTTTTCGCATACAAGGATTTGGCATTGAGTGTTGGTGCTTCAGTGAGGCGTGGATGGAACATGTTGAAAATCTCGTTTATATCACTCAGATTAGGATTTATGATAAGAGCTTGGTTGCCTTAAATCTCGTTATAAAATCTGAAGTTATTATTCTGTGGTAATTTGTCTTGGTAAAAGGGTCTAGAATTTGGTTGGAATGGGTCTACTTGGAAGTATCTATGTTGTTTGGCTGGGTACTGTGTTAGTGTGGAAGAGTGACACCAAATGCCAAGTGAGAATACCTTCAAAGACTAGCCTTTGACTTTACGAGTCTTTCATAGTAATAGCACCTAGATAGATCCACAAATAAGATGCTCTTACTTCTCAAAACCACTTGAGGATAAGTTTAGAACTGCCCCGTTATCAAGCCCGAGACATTTACCGCCCATCTTTGTCCCACGTCCGCATCCGGAATCAAAACGCATCACAACACCAGGTGCAACGTTTGCCATGCTTCATCTGGCGAAGTGTAAGCGAGAAGTTTGTGTGCCTTTATGTTTCCGCAGCGACCATTATTCTAGCGAAGCTTCTTATAAGTACTAAGCATGACTCCGCATTGGAGGTGAGCTTAGATCGAGCTTGAATTAATTTAGGCTTCTTTGAATGACGTCTTTCTGCTTTACACTTTGGCGGTAAGGGAAGGAAAAAATCATCGTCATCGAATTCTGACAACGACTTCAATTGCTGATGAGTCTGAGACATCCATCCATCCATCATCACACCGCAAACGGCACACGATGCGCGCAACACTTCTCATCTTCTTGACCTCCCAATGCTTAGGAAAACAACTCACCAAACCTCGTCACATTGAATCATTCTCCATCATAGACCAGTTCCCATGGACTTCCTTCTCGGACAAGACGGGCATCGATCCACTCCAGTACCTCAAGACCCCCTCCGACAACACATCCGAGACACTCGCCTGCACAACAGCAAGTTCATTCATTCCACATCATCTAACACCGCTAACATTAGACTAGGAGCCCGGTCCTGACAGACTCGCCTGCCCCGTAGCCATATCCGCATGGAACAGCCTCGTCGACGCAGCTGCACATATCAACATCCCCGCTGGTCAATGCCGCTCCGCTACAGAGGGAACCTGTCGAACTGTTGCGTGTGCTCCTCGAGGAGATCTCCTTGTTCCGGTTGAGAATGTGACGGGATACATGTGGAATCCTGTGTCGGCGCGGTGTGTGTTTGGTGGGACGGGAGGGATATGGCAGAATGATGGGTCGATGATGGTGCTTGAGATAGGATACGTGGGGGAGGCGTGAGTCGCCTTACTTCAATTCTGTTATGCATCAAAGAGAGAGTGTTGTAGTATCGTTTATTATATTGCAGTACATGTATGTAGTCTAACTGGCACTCTTTTACCAAGTGGTGCTTTTGCAAAAAGATCCAACGTCTAGCCTTGCGCCTAAAAAAGGTATCTTCAAGCAGTGTCGCTCTATGAAAAGATCAAATCGCTCTCATAACCCATTCATCTTGTCTTCGTCAATGTCTCATGCTGCAGTCGCACTCTCAGTTCTGGTGATAGAAGTTGGTGCAGCAGGTGCCTCCTCACTAGGGTCGAGTTCACCCTTCATCTCCTGTTCGCCCTCTTCGACCTTCTTCTTCGTCGTCTTCTTGTCTTCAGCATTGCCAAGACCAATCACATCGATCCATCGCCAAAAGTTGATGGGTTTATTGCCACTCTTGTCAAAGATGGCTTGATCGTTGTTGATACCGTCTTTGCAGGGGTCGCCGTTTTCCTTGTTGAACGTGTCGAGCTTATCGAACCAAGTTCCGTCAACGAGATCTCCGGCAAAAGTACGAGCGACCGGGACGTTGTTGTCACGGAGCATCTGAAGCTGTGCGCGGAGGTTAAGACGCAGCGCTCGCTCGGGTTGCTCGGCGTCAAAGATCTTCTTGGTCACCCATGGGAAGAGAATTCCAAAGTCGGATTGGTTCAGGTGGGCCGAGTTCATGACGTAGAACAAGTTTGGCTCTGGCATCTTGATACCGCTAGGTCGCTCAAAGAGCTGAGGAGTAACAACATTCGCAGTAGGGTCGGGGCTCAGGACGCGTGCCTTAAGGTGAAGGTGATCCGTCCATTTAAAGAAATGCTCCGACTCAACCGCCAGGACCGCCTTACCACCGGGAGCCGTGGCCTTGTCTGCATACACAGGTAGAGGCAGGTTAAACAGGGGCGCCGAGTTGGGAGCCATCAGAGGGAAGCACCACATGTCGAGCAACATGAGAAGCGTGTTCTCTGTAATCTGTTGTCGGATATCGCTGCCTTCGGCAGGGGTGAAGATGGGCTTCTCAATGGCAGCAACTTCGGGGACGTCGGCATAGTACGTGCTCTTGAGGAACTGGGTCTGGGTCGCTGCGCCGAAACTGTGTCCAGCAAAGATGATGCTGCCAGGCTCGTGGAGATTGAATTTGCCAACGAACTGATCGAGACTAGGAGTTGACTTGTTCAGATTGGTCAACGGTGTACCACGATCAACGGCGAGCATTGCCTGGTGAATAAGGCCTAGCTCCCAGCATCGAATTCGGAGTTGAGCTTCGCGGGCGAGGTAGACTTCGGGGGTAACGTCGTGCGAAATCTTTTCGTAGGGAACCTGGATTCGGCCGTTCGATGTGATGGTTCCGTTTTGCTTCTCGGGTACGCGGATAAAGCTGGCGACAGCGCTGCCATCGCGGTGTTCGGGGCAAATGACGACAATTCCGTGGGAGGCGAGAGAGCCAGCGATGTATGAGTAGGAGTTTCGGCACCCTCCCAAGCCATGGGAGAAGATCATGGTAGGCCATCGCTTGTTCTCGGTAGATGATTCGAGGAGTATCGCATTCTTGTGGACGGGTATCGTGGTGTAATGGAGATGTCGTGGGAGAAAACTGAAAAAAAGTCAGCACACGTTGCGCGAAGCGAGGCCAGGCACTTACGAAAGAAACTCAGCCAGCATAGAGCCAGCACCCAAGAACTTTGTGTAGGCGACCAGATTCTGTCGCTGAGGATTCGGCAACCAGCTGATTCGCTTCTCGCTCGATTCCGCAATAGCTGGATAGAACATGCGGTACTGAATGGTGTGAATGTTGTCAACGCCTTTGGGGGCGGCGCTGGGCGCTTCGAATTCGGAAACGGGGATCTCGACATCAACGGTGCCGACTTTGTAGGGGCCGGTATAGTTGGGGAAT
The DNA here is from genome assembly GCA_021655885.1 of Fusarium abutilonis. Lineage (NCBI taxonomy): Eukaryota > Fungi > Ascomycota > Sordariomycetes > Hypocreales > Nectriaceae > Fusarium > Fusarium abutilonis. Next base: position 184,600 of record JAJJWN010000223.1, on the reverse strand, counting down.
GCGGGAATAGGGCTCAGGCGCGAAAAGTAGGAAGACATCTTGGAAGAGTCCATGGCGAGAGTCCAAGTCGCAGCCAAGCGATCGACAAAAAAGTGAGGCGAGATTCGCCTATCGCAACGAAGACGGTGGAAATGGAATAATGGAGTAGAGTATTGAGAAAAAAATCTAGAGAAAAGGAGGAGTTTTTCACGTTCTAATGAGAAATTGCCGGTAAACAAATTTTTGACAAAAAGCCGAGCATCTGTTTGTGTCGCGAACAATTTCTGTTTGGTGTTTGGTGTTTGGTGTTTGGTGTTTGAGATTGATGACGTTATTATTTCTTCACATGCCAATAAGTGAAAAAAAAAACTAATCGCTATTTTGACATGAGTGGCAGCTTCACAACAAAGAATAAACAGAGACAATAAAAAAGAAGACAAATTCACTTTTAATAATAAGATAAAAAGAGCAGGTCACGCGACAGAATGGAAAAAAATCGATTAGAAGCTCGAAATATCTGGCCTATTCCCATTTCGTGACCGAGGCATGCGAAGTGTCTTGTGCACAGTTACCACTTACGAAAAAAAGAGCTTCTCGAAGCAGTAAAAGAAATGGAGATGGCAACGTCATCAACCTAAAACAAGACAAGGCTGAGTCGTTAAATAGCCACATTTTATACATTCTATGACTCTACACGCCACGAGGCACTAAGATCAGATCAAGGAGATTTTATTCATGCATTTCATGCTGATTTCATCTTTTCCATGAACCGAGGCTCGTCTTTTACTCTTCCGAAGATGCCGAGTTGTGGGTGTCGCCATCAAGCCACGCTCCACGACACGCGACCCATACGGATGGATCGTCAGGTTCATCATAGATTTCTCGGCCGAGTCGATTAGCCAGTGTCCGTTGTGATAATTATCGTGAGGTCACAGTTGTTAATTACTATTCAGCTGAGCCTGCTCTTGACAAGAACCTCTAGAACACCTCTTTAAACGTTAACCTCATAAATCGATCATAGTCTCCCAGTAATCGCATCCAATCCCCTCCGAATCCCCTTCTTAGACCCCTTCCGCAAAGGACTCCTCCCGTCGCCATGTTTATGCTCCTCCCCACCTCCCCCCCTCCACGGCCTGCACAGCTTACAAAACCTATGCCCACACTCAACATAATCCCATTTCCACGGCTTCATATCCTGCTTGCAAATATGTCCATCATTAGGTCCCTTTCTGCATCGGCAGCACACCCACCCCTTCACCATACACTCGAGATACGTGCATCCGGGCTTTCCGCACGCTTGATGTGATGGAACGACTGTAAAGTTGACGGAGCCGCAAGGACATTCTGAACTGTTGTTTATCTCTTTTCGTGTTGTGCAGTTGATGTAGCGGCGCTTTTCTTCGTGTCCGCAGGCAAAACTTGTCCATTCGCAGGTGCACATTTTGGTGTAGCATGTCGCTTTTCGGATTTGCGTTGAAGATGGTAGGTCTTGGGTTTAGATCTGTGCCGGGCCTTGGCGGAATAAAATCTACCTTGTATCTATTCACTAATGCATACAATCTACTTGATCAGTGATACAAGCGCGCCCGCAGTGATCAACACCGTTTCATCCATGCTACTACGCTTGATCCTTGGACTTGGGCCGCGTCATTGTTCGCTGGTGCGACTTTGCATCACGCTCCATGTATGCCTCCACAGCTCTTCCATATGGCCAGTCAAACACATCTTGGCCTTTAGTCTGGAATCCGAATTTCTCGTATATCGGCAGTCCTTTGCGTGTGGCTTCCAGAAACGCGGGTAATTGTTCGGCATCTGCTCGCTCCAGTCCCCAGCGTAGTAACAAGCCTGCTGCGCCTTTGCCCTGCCAGTCTGCGTGCGTGCAGATGAGTTCGAGATAGTAATGTGGTCTGTCTCCCATGACCTTTCGATGACCCTTTGCCATCGCTCCAAAGAACTCGACAGCGAGATCTCCATAGGCCGGCCATGCCTCGGCTGGTGGTGGATCGTCGATTGGCGAGCCTGGCAGACGCCATCTCGACAAGGCCACTACCTGTTCGTCATTTGAGTCTGGGGCTGTCTTGTGGGTGATGACGAGTAGCTTGCAATGAGAATCAACCATATCATTTGAAAAGCCTGCTTCGAAAAACCGGTCTGAAGCTTCTGGGTTGGTGAGAAACACGCGACTTCCGACGATGGTGTCACTAAAGGCGGAGTAATAAACCTTGCACATCTCGGGGATGTCATCGGGGACTGCCGATCGTAGTTGGAGCGGCATTGTCGCTGATTGACCAATATGAACAGTGAACAAGAGATATTGAAGATTGTACAAATGACAGAGAAGAGTAACAATTCTTGGGTTTGTAAACAAGTGACGCGATGTAGGCATCAACCGTCAACAGATGCCGTAGCTGGGATACTCGGTAGACTACGGAGTAATGCTGAAACTCCCCACAAGGCGAGTCCCAAGAGGGAAACTCCCACAGCTACCCCGGTCAACCCATAATAGTGAAATAGAGTACAGTACATGGTATGAATATCGCGATAGTGATGATTGAAATGATCAAAGTGAACAAAAGACGTGAGCGAGGGCAAGCAGGTGATACAAAAATGGAATGGTGGATACACGGACAAGCACCATCAGCGTCTTTTTATTAAGAGCCTCCTCATGTTCGCCCCAGCGCCATTAAACCCTGAGCTCACCCTGTGTATAGTGGCTCATTTGTGGGAGCATATCCTTGGGGATGATGTTGAGGATAGAACGGACCTTGTTTATAACCTGTCGAAAGACCCTGAATTTGAGGGCTATGATAGTATGAAGCGTCTACTACCTACCTATAGTACCTAAGTATTATTGCGTCTCTAAAAGAAGAGGAGCTGTGTACGCCCCCGCCTGCCAACACTGGCACTGAACTGAACTGGGTACCTGCTATAAACTGATCGCAACTCTTCCATCTTCTCTCAGCCAATTCTTCAAACATCATCATCGTCTACTTCATCATTATTCTCTTCTACTCTTCTCACCATGGATACAGCGCTGACTACGAACCAACAAATACTCAGACGGCACGTCACCTTGTTTCACCCGGTTTGCAAAGTGAAGTTTCCTGGTCCTCATCCATCGCCGACAAAAAGACACAACTACATCTTTCGCTTCATCTCTTACTATACGCGCCATGAGTTCCCCTACCTTGAGTACTATACGAGTGAAAAGAACTTCTGGCGCAGATGGTGTGTAATTCGTCGGAACGCCGTGGTCTACGTTGCACTTGTATTGATAGGATGGAACTACACTTCAGTTCCTACAAGTTTTTTCCAGTGGGCAGTGGACTGGCAGATCTAGGACCTCTGGCGTAAATGATTCACCTCTTTCTTCCCTTCTATTTGTGCTAACCATCGCCTCTAGTCACGGATCGCCCAGCTGAAGGAAGAACGCCTATCTATCCGTATCAGAATCCTCCCCAGCTTTGCCCACACGAGCAGCCTTCGCACATATTCGCAGGTCTCAAAGCCGATTACGATCTCATGGGGACATTAAATACCGTTAAGATACGCGTACCACTCCCCGATGTGCCGGAGAACCCCTTAAAAGACAAAGAAACACTCGATGATAGCTGGTTTGAGGAATAGCGCTGCTGACTGAGTACTATGGTGGTCGTCCGATATGACTCTGATGCGTGTGCATACGCTGCCGGAGAAGTGGTTAGAAATGAAATGAGAGGCTTAGAGTTGCTGTTAGGAGAATAGCCTCTCAAATTACAGTATGCCGTCAATATGCAAACTTGGCCTCTATCCAACTATTGTCCTTCTGGACTGCACCAGCACTGAAAATGGATCTTCTTCAAGGATCGTTTGAGGCTCTCTGTGGTTGTGAACCTCTGTGTGCATGGGTATAGTAACACAGTTTAAATCTTCTTTATTACTTCCTCCTTTCTATCTTAATAGTATATTACTCCCGGCGATATGCTCCCTTGCTTTCCTCTCGAATCTATAGGAGCAACTGTATACGTAATGCGCTGCTTTCCATCTTCCTCAATCACCCGGATGATGAGTTTAACATTCTCCAAGAGCTCCCCAGAAAGCCCGGCGCCGTGTAGAGCAGCGATACTGGAAGCATCAAGACCGGCTAGGATGGAGGCCAACCCAAACCCCTTATCCACTGGGACGGGATACAGTAGGCACCTTAGAATCAATACCACCACTATCAACATGGGCTGCACTCCTAGCACGACATACAATAAGGGTGACTTGCGAAGCGTGGACCGGATGTAGATGATGTCTACGTCCACGCCGTATTCAAAACCGGCCTCTTCAAAAGAAAGCAAGTTCTTCTCATCATCCTGATCCAGCCACCAACGAAGATAACCTCTTTCATCCGTGAAAGCAGGCCCGTTTTTGTCGGTAATTTTGGACCAGATCATACCTGCTGTCGCCGCAGCGAAAGACGGAAATATCCACTCGGATCCTTTTCTCGCTTCGGCAAATGGACCTAGCAGCGCTCTAAGAGATGAGACGTACGAAACTCCAAGAGCCATGCCGTGGTCCCTGATTATGAGCTGCTTGTTCGGTGGGAGCTCGTCGCCCTCGCAATCGCCGTCCAGAAGCACGATTCCGCCGCGGGTGATAGACCAGGTCCCTTTGCACCACTTTCGCACACCGTCAACCCTTTCGCAATCTTTGGAGAGTGTCCTACAAGAAGGACCACCTTCGGCGTCAGTGTCGTTGATGAGACATAGGTACTGCCAGAATTGATCTTCGGGGGAAACCTGATTCACAAGATCAATAGCATGGTTATTCATCAAGCTTTGGTGTCTGAAGGCGCTCGAGTTCTGCTTTGCAGATCCGCAAGCATCCATAAACGTTGCGTTCCATGAGGTAAAGTCTTCTTCCTTGGTGCGATTAAAAGTTGCCACGGTCCCTGCCACAGATGCCGTCAAGTTCCATGATTCGCCGTCCTTGAGTGTGGATTGCGCACGAGTAAGTAAGTCTGTATTCGGGGTGTCGAGAATGGCGACGCTCTCATTATTTAAGAAGAGGGTATTGAAACCGTATGCACGGGGCTTAGTAGGCAATGCGGTCTCTTGGTCTGGTGACGATCGAGACGTGGCTATAGTGAAGGGTAGGGTAATATTGAAGAAGAGAAGAATGTCTACTCCAATCTGGTCCAGCTGAAGACCTGGGGGACTGAAGTGGCCGCAGGTCAGCTTTCCTAGATCGTAGTCTGATGCATTGACTACTCGGGAACTCTTCCCGCCATCGAAACTCTTATATGCAACACTCAGCGCCATCGGGAGCGCAATCATAAGCCCCAGGATTAATCGCCAGTACACTGTAAGCTTGGAAGCCATAGGCGCGCGACTTAGAATGGCTTCGTAGTTTTGAAGAGACGAGTTGCCGAACCGTGCTTCGAGCAGTAGGAACAGAATAGGCGTGACGGTTTCAAAGCACAAGTTCATAATGCTCAGCAGAAATCCCAGTACGATCAACTGATACGTTCCTTGTCCTAGATACCAGGAAATGAATTCAGTTTCTACTGAGGCTATCCCAAGAGCTAGACACATCAGGGCGACAATTGCTGATAGGAGGTCGGTGAGATGGATCTTTTTCTTCCGCCATGGTCTACCAATTGAACGAGTCGGGTGGCCGGCTGAAGGGTTGAAAGATGATAGGCATATTGTTTCTGGTCGAAGAAGTTGTAGAGTGTCGTGGGAATCGCGAATGTAGGCACTGTTGGTGCTGTATATTGAAGCCATGGTTTGACAAACACGAGTGCTTGCTTCCAGACAGAAGAGAGACAAAGAAGAGGAAGTTTAAAACTGTATTGAGAAATTGAAAGATATAACTGTGTATAACTAACTACTTTGTCATTCAAATGTGTAGAGATGCAGCGACACTAGCATGCACAACCGGGCTCAGCTCATGCAGCCACATTCACGCCAAACCTATTTTCAGAAGTCAGGCTGTGAGCGCCTGTCCAATTAGACTTGGAATGGATCTTCTTCAGCTCGCCAAGGTGTACAAGTCCCTATGTATTGTACAATATGTTTCAAGGCTCCCTTCGAGGCGCTGCTGTTGGTGCTGGAGCAAGTAGATCTTAAGAACATCCGACTCAGCCGCAAAGCGATCAACACTACGTCTCACTTTAAGAACAACAAAGATCATTACTTCGAAGATTTGGGAGTAGATCATACTGTCGCCGTTTTGTTTGTTCCGACATTCGACAATGTCGCGTCCCTTACGTCCGACAAGACTATGTATCAGCAAGTCTCTTTATACTGTATCCCACATGAAGATCACGTCCTGGTATTACTAGAATCTTGACATCTTTATTGGCTTTGGCCCCCTTAGGTGTGTAAGCTTGCCATTACTCTGTACATGCCCGTATACCCAGTTCCTCTCATAAAATGCTTCACTAAAACTCTACCCAATTGAGCTGCCAGGAGCTGGCAAACACTCTTTGACATTGCCAGTAAATATTCTCTTTTTCTTTTCTCTCAAGACCACTTATTCTTTGGCACTTCTGACATCGCAATAAAGGATTTTTCCTCTCTCAGCCCCGTCTTTATCTCAGCCTCTAGGAGGAGCACTTGGCCTTCTGGTCTAGCCAGTCGAGCTGATATCAAGATGTTTTGACTGCCATTTTGATGTATTGACTGGTATAACCAGTGGTTGAAGTGGTTTAAATCTTGGTGAATTCTCCCAGGCACGGAACACGATTACCATGATCTCAGTAGCTCAACAATGAAAGGCATGTTCTCACCCACAGAGTCCAGCAACGTATATCCACCACGAAGAAGCACCAAGTCAACCGGAAGAACACATCGTGGTCCAGTACCACTTCCGATAGGCATTCGATATTCGGCGTCATGTTGAAATAGTATCGTTGCCGGACGGGAAGATGCATCCGTCTGGACGACCTCAGCGGAGAGATTAGCAGTGTGGGCACAAAATTATCTAACCTGTTAAACAAACAACCCGGCCTGTAAGGACGCAAAGTATCAACGTAATGTAATAAAGAGGTTACAAGATAAAGGCAGAAACAAGATGATAGCGATGAGGCTTTAATATATAGTTTGTAATTGTTAGTTGACGTAAACAAAAAGGGTGTAGATAATAGACTGTGGCATATGGTCATGATTACATGAACATTCATTCTTATTCAATTCTATCCAAACATTTTGATCATTCTAAACTATTACATTACGTGGGTATAATTAAGTGCTGCTCTCAGCAGCCGCACCAGGCTTCTCGTCCTCGACCAAGTTTTGCTTGTCGGTGAGCTTGGGGTTTCGCAAGCACAGCGAGAAGGCGACAAGAGGAATACACAGGCAGATACCAGTGATGGTCAGCAGACGCTGGACGCTCTTGTAAGCATCAACCATGGCATCTCGCTCAGCAGTACCGGCGGGGAAATCGATGATAGCAGAGAGGGGCTGCTGATACGTGTAGACGGCGAGGGTATCGTTGCCAAAGCCGGCAAAGCTCTCGGCAAGTCGAACAGGGAGGACCTGGGTCCAGATAGCGCCCGCCACAGCATTGCCAAAGGCGGATCCGACTTGATAAAGGGCGAGGTACAGACCAGTCATGACAGCGAGTCTCTCATGAGTGACATAGGCCTGAAGAGATGCCTGAGCTGGATAAGGGAACATACCACCAGCGATACCCAGGAGAATCTGAGCGCCAATGACGCCAGATTTGCTGGAGCTGTGGGTATCACCTCGGAACCGGATGAGAAGGCCGAAAGCAACAAGGAAGAGAGTGGTACCGGCCACGATAAAGACCTTGAAGCGGCGAACCTTGTAGACGATGAGACCAAGGATTGTTCCGGCGATGACACTAGAGAAGGAGTAGAGACTCAGGACTCGGGTGGCGGCCTTGATGCTAAAGTTGAAGGAAACCTGCAGGACGGTGTAGAGGTAATCACCCTGCATAGTCCAGGCGAAGTTGAGCATACAGGCGATGCCCAGAGGAGCCCAAATAGAGCGATCCTTCATGTGCTGGAAGGGGATGAGGGGATGAGGAGCTCGAAGTTCCCAGATGACAAAGACGGGAATGCAGACGAAGCCGACGACGAGAGGCGCAATGATGTGAGCATCTGACCACTGGCTTTCGAAACCACCTGCGATAGTCAAGGGCACCAGAAGAAGAGCAAAGACAGCGATGAGCAGGATCACACCGACAATGTCGAGAAGCCAGAAAAGCTCAACGGTGAAGCTCTTGATACCCAGCTGTTGGAAGGATGATCGGTAGCCGACGAGATGACCATTCTTCTTGGCGCGGCGACCGACGACGAGAAGGCTGCCGATCAAAGGCAGTGCACAGACGGGGTAGATGATGCACCACATGCCAATTCCCCAGCGCCAAGTTGTCACTCCGAGCACGGCCTCTGTAACGTCGCCACTAACCCAAGTGTTGATGATGAACGGGAGGGCGGGGATGTAACTGAAGAAGAGACGAGATCGGACGGATGTAATGTCACCGATAACGACTTCGACGAGGACGAGGATCATGGTATAACCGATTTGGTAGATGACAGCACCGGCGGAAAAGGTATCGAGGTTGTTGGAGGAAGCTTCGACGATGGTGCCGATGGTGTAGAAGAAGACGGAAACGCAGATAAGTTCGACACGGCCGAAAACATCAGCGATTTTACCAGCGGTGGGTTGCGCAGCGGCGGCGATGACGGCTCGTAGGGTATTAACGGATGATTGAAGAGAATGGACACCGAATTCGTTGAGGGCAGAAGGCTGATAGGCATATCGAACAGTTCCATCGAGACCGTAGGCATAGGCGATGAGGAAAACACCAAGAAAGATAAAGATTCGATCGGTTCGGGTAATGACCTCGGACATGGCCTTGATGCGCTGCACACCAGGCGATGTGATGTCGCGAACGGCATCGGCAGCGGAGTTGACGGCATGGCCGTGGTCATCTTCGTGAGTCTTGGACTCGTGAGTCTCTTTGGACGTAGGGGAAGACATGATGGGCAAAAGGATACCTCATGCAAGAGAGGAGGAAGAGCAAGAGAGAGAGAGAGAGAGAGAGTAAAGTTGTCCAGCAGATGAATGGGACGAAAAAATAACATGGAGGGGGAGGACAGCAGTTTAAGTTATCGCATGTCGCGTTATCTAATCAATCAAGTGGGTCCTCTCAAAAAAAGAAAAAAAAGAAAGAAAAAAGAATCGACACGTTAAAACAGCCTGACAAAAAGAAACAGAGCATGTTGAGGCTTAGACCTCACTAAAACGCCTTGAACTCTAGTCTCTAAGCACCATGTTTACCTAAAAGTGTTGGTTGGTATTGACTGACTCGACCCCCACGACTGCAGACTTTTTTTCTTCTTCTTGTTTCTTACTTGGCAGTGGAAAGATCTGATTATTATCATGCGACCACCTTGACGCCCGTTAACTAGTGGAAACTGGAAAAGGTAATGATGCTAAATTAGTGCAAGCCAGGGACCGGGATCGCTAGAGCATGATGTAGGAGGCGCTTTCGGAGATTTTTATCTAAAGACATAGCAAGATAATTAATGTATTGTATCGATATTTACAAACAAGCTGAGACATAAACTCATGATAATCTCAGCGCAACACCAAGAGATTCAAATGTCAAGAAAGAACATCCGAGACTTGTTCGGTGATCCAACTGTCTTGGCGTTAGTCAATTCATCGCTAGTGAGCCGAGGGATTGTCAGCTCAATTGGTAGGGTAATCCCTCCAAGACAAAGGATCGACAGATGTCTTACTCCATAGAGACATCTACGCCGGGATCGTTAAACAGCTGCCTGGAGAATGATGTGCAGAGCTTAATCCTGCACGGGCTCGCCGGTGCAATCAGCTTCTCTTGTCTGTATTTCCCAGAATGAGAAGTAAATTCTTCTATCGAAAGACATTCAGCGAATGTTTCGGAGCTGACCGTATCTACGTTGCATCAGACTTTATTCTCCCTGCTAAAACGATTCAATTTGCCCCGAGATGGAATTGTTGATGTAACGTCGCTCTCTCTCTCAACTTTATGTTTTCCGAATAGCTTCGAGGCTGACTTTCAACCCGAATAGGCTTGAAAAAAAAAATGAAGAAAAAAAGTCTGATGGCGTTGTCCACCCGCGCGCGGATGACGCGGATTTGCGGTAAAAGAGCCGCAAAGGGTCTGATTGATAACAGGCCATTTGACACTAACCAACAGACCATCTTTTAGTGAACGCCTCTTTTTATTTACCTCTTGGACCCTACGGCCAAGATCCGAATAAGTTATAGCTTTATTCTTTCTAACTCCTCGGACCCTCACGGAACAAATCTCTTCTCGGCATCGTTCCATTGCTTCGGGTCCGATCTAAACACTTGGCCTGTCACTGGCGACAAGGTTTTCATTTTTTTTCATTTACTGAAGTGTATGTACAATATGGGACTGTAGCGTCTAGAACCTTGATCAGGCCGCAAGTGGCATGTAATGCAAAGTTTTGCAGCTGAGCCTCAAGCCCGTGGCACGTCATGATGGAGTCTTGAACCCTTGAACCTCGGTAACGCACATCAAAGGGGAATAAGCCCGACTGGAGAGATTTGACAAGCCGTAAGTGGCAAGGTCTGTTTGACCGATTAGGCGAACATTAACCCAAGTGGACATTGTCGGCCAAGATGAGGACCTGAGATCCAGAGTTGTGAGAGGCAAAGAATTGCGGGAGGCATACTAATCTCAAAAGCTTCCACTGCATCATTCAACCCAGACATCACGATTATCGATCTGATAACTTCTGATCATCATGATCGTCTTCAAGGGCCACTCTGATGTCGCGCTGTCAACAAACCCACTTGGCGGTCGATCGCTGCTGCATGACATCAAGAGGCGTAGTCTATAGCGTGGCTACTGTAAACTGACGTACAAATTATTTGTTCTCATATTTCATCAAAATCTTGAGCATGTAGAGTCAGTGTAGTGTCATCAACTGCCAAGTTTAGATGAACCGAGTTTCTTGGTCTCTGGTGGTACATAGGAAGTCTTCTCTCAGGCGCGGAACTTGAACTCCCTATGAGCGTGTATGAGGCCGTGGTTTTGATAGCACATGCCATCTATTTCGAACATCTAAGCGTGTTCTGGACCTTTAATGAAACAAACAGCGTTACTTTGACATAGTTGAGTTTACCCTTTGCCTGAAACAGACGCTGAGCAGGCCATTCATTTCCTTTGTGCCAAAACTCAATAGTCACTCAAGATAGGCACCCAAAAAGCAGGTCTAGGTAATAAATAGTAACATGAAGTACTATCTATTAATTAACTTAGCCTCCTTCTGGAGAAGGAACTAACTATGTGCTGCCTTTGCCGAGAAGTGTGTTTTTCCACATCGAGAAATAACACAATTTTGAACTGGGAATTAAGCCCTGTTCATCACCACCAGCATCTGGGTATTTCTAGCAGATGGAGAGGAACGACAGGGAGTCAGCACATCCTCAGCAAAGAAATCAAGGACGGAGAGGTACAACTCTTTTGGATCTTTCCGGAAGATAGTATGCTTTTCGTATATCATACAGTGACTGGGCTACAGGACCATCTCCTCATTGTCCCTTGCACTAGCTTATGGGTGAAAAGAAACGAGGCCCAAGCAATCAAGAGGTGCTTCCATACACCCTTATCTAAAGGTATATCGGATCGCTCCATCAGATGTTAGGCCCAGAGATGTAGGATGTGTTCTCCCAGGCCTAGCTTTACTCGCTTTTCTTCGTGCTGAGGGTGACCACTACCCGTTTGTTGGTTGTTGCTACATGGCAGGGCTCACATCAGTATAGGTCAGGATTAAGCACTTTGAAATCAGGTAGTTTTGGGTTTTTATTTTGACTTACTGGTCTTTTTCCCATTAACGGACCGGAAGCTAGATGGGGTCACATTTATGAAACGCATGAGACTAGAGAGAATTATAAAGTTCTTTTTGAAAAGGGAAAAAAATATTCCGGATGGATCTTGGACATTCGAAGAGGTAACGGTGTTGTTTGCTGTGAAAGTGACTTTTCTGAAGCAAGATTATAAAACCTCCCAAATTGAGTACGCTTTCTCAACACTAACTCCACGTGCCTAATGCTATGAGAGTTGCCGTCATCATGGCTCTACTCAGGACATTGAAAGATAGGAACGGGAAGAAGAGGTAGGTTAGCTTAGAGAATAATCTCCTTTCTATCGATCATGCTCCAAGTAACAACCTATCATGTACTAAACTGTCCTGGCGGCGCCAATCCGCCAAATCGATGCTCCTCGGGCATAAAGAGCAAGATAAAGTCGATTTTTTTCAGACGACATGGTCGAATCGATGACGAAAGCCACTTCTCGGACTCCTCTGTTGAAGAATGAATGCATGCAGTTTGAGTTACAGTCAATATTGTGTGCTGTGAGCAACGTCTGGTGAGACGGAGCCTGGCAGGTGAAAAGAAGATTGGAATTTTAAGTACTTATGAAGGGCACTGTTTTCAGTCACGAAACGTATCGTGGACGACGCTTCGACGAGTGAAGTGAAAGAAGTTGACTTTATGCAGACGCGAGAGGACAGGAATACTACCGAGCCAGCGCACTTAAATAGCCGCGAAAACCATTAAACGGACAAGAGCATGCACAGCAAAAGGATGGCCCAACTTATGAAAAGTCATCATGGATTAAATGCGATGCCATCGTGATAAGTGCGTGGTGAATGACATATCCGTAATTCCAGCTTGGGGGATGAAGCAACAATAGATGGTCAACAACGGCAGAATTAGAGATGCCAATCGGGTCGGACAACTCTCAAAGACGAGGTATGTTGGGTGAGTGCTTTTTAGTACATTCGCGGTTACTTTGAGGAACTTGTATGAATTCAGTTTTTCTAACTCATCACCTAAACTTGGCTAGAGAGACAACTTCCAAACTCAAAATAGCCTGCTATTGGGACTTCCCCTAGAGTAATATATACAGAAACAATCGATTATATACAACAAAGCTGATATTTACAAGACATACTGTCAGACTAGCGTGCACTGCAGGCAGTTTAGCTGACAGAGATGGTGTAAGCAGAGGTAGCAAAGACACAGTTGGAACCAACGAAAGGCTCAGTGCCGGCCTGGAAGCTGGTAGCAACATAGCTGCTGGGAACACCCTGGTTGCGGGTAAGGTAGGTAAGGAAGGGGAGGAGATCGCCCTGGAAGTTACCCTGGTTGCTGGTGGCGACGAAAGAGTAGACGGTGACACCGCCGTTGGGGCCACGGAAGACCCTCCAGTTAACACCGTTGAGGTTGACGGTGGCGAGAGGGTTGGAGCCGTGGTCGGAGATTGGACCAGCACCTCCGTAGCTACCGACCCAGATCATGATCTCGTACTTGTTGTCGGCGCCCACTGAAGGGGCAAGCCAGAGATCGTAAGAAACGTTGGAGACCATGTTGGTGCCAGAGTATCGCCAAGTCCACTTGGTAGCAATGGACTTGATGTCAGAGATCCTCTTGTTGATCTTCTCAAGGGCAATGTTGGAGTAGGACTTGACGTGGACGTTGCCGCCGGCCCAGCTCCAGCTGGTGGACCAAGAGAAAGACTTGGAAGAGCTGGTGTACGAGTTGAAGGTGGTGCACTGAGATCCAGAGGTGGCCTCGCCACGTCCCCAGTTGTTGTGGTAGACGCTGTATCCTCCGGTCTGAAGGGAGCCGAAAGCATCACACCAGGTAGTAGCACGCTTATCGAGGGTCTTGGAGGGGGTGGTGGGAGTGGCTGTTGCCATGGTGGCAAGGAAAGCCGCGGCGACGCCAAAGAACTTCATGGTGATGTGATGAGATGAGATGTATTAGACAATGAGGCTGAATGAGTGAGTGAATTGAGGGGATGTCGATGGTGTAGAGTGACCTTGGCAGAGTTCTTATATAAACGCACATCTTATATCTAACCTAATAATGCTGTTTACCCGTGCCTTCGGAGATTGGCTTGTGTGTCTGTCTGCGTTTAACCACCTGAAACCCCTTGTAACGGTCGTAGTCCAAAGCAACCCCATACAAGTGCCGACCTACCGAACCATTGGGACAATTCCACCAATCATGGCTAAAGGCCTTTTATCCAGACTAGTTCTCCCAGCAATAGAATGTCGGTAGAATCTGTCCTTGTGTTTTGGAAATTGACCTATGAGGCCATCTCTCCGATACAAACGTGGTTGGATTGGACCATAGTCTGGCCGAATCAAGCTAAAAGCACGGAGCCACCGAAATCCTTCTGGAAACGGTATCCAGATTCATCTTCCGTGGTCTATTTTTGTCCAAGTGTCGCGGTTAGTGCGTTATCCGATGTGTGCCGATCTTCGTGTTCATGATAGGCTTTAGGTAAGTGTTTCAACAATGACCCTTGCCATCCATGCAGTATATATTCTAGAGCGCTCTGATTTCGCATGGGTATGTCTGGTTGATTCTTGAGTTTCTTTGTAGCTGAAAAACTGCTTATTCGTCCATACCTACAGTAGCCCGACAAGTGAGCATAGACAAGGTTTAGACTATCGAAACTCAGTCACTCAATTTAGTTTCCTTGCGTGATCATCAAGATGTATTGTCTGTCTCCGGGGTCTTTAATCTAGTTTCAAACTGGAAGGTGAAAACTCTAGTTGGTTTAAAGACAAAGCTTAAATGAACTGCTGTTTTCTTCTCAGGAGTACAGTTATCTGATTGAATAGAGTGAACTCTTTTCGTGTCTTGAAGAGCTATGGACTTGTTAGTATGTGCTGCTTCTGCGGTAACATGGCTAGACTTCTTCTAAGGACAGTTCTTATGAACGGTGGTTTTAAACCTCCCAGGTATGTAGATTCTTTATCAGTTTTAGAGGCTCTAATTTATCAGGGTAGTCTGATGATCTGACCCAGAGGCTCGTTCTCAAACTAATTAGTTACGATCCTGGCAATTGTCGCACAGTCAAGGGGGGAAGACCCCTAGTAAACTTAATGACTGAAAACCCTGAAGCTTTTGGTATTGGCAAGGATGGTTGAATCAGCCGCAGTTTAACATGTGAAATATCTTATATGAAGCCTAGTCTTTTATTCTGCAATAGACTTTTAAAGTGACCTGATATAGAAACACGCATTTCGACCTTTCTTGTTCCCGCTGGATCAATTAATAAGACTGGTCTATCCCCAGCTTTTGCCTGCATACCGACAGCAAAAAGACAGCACAGACAACCCCCAGTCAACTAACTAACAAAACTAGCATATAACAACCAAAAAGAGCAAAACATACAACAGCGGGTATTCGCTGGTCGTCACCGACCCAACTACTAATCCGCCCCTTACCAGGTTGACTAGGGGAGAGCGGACGGGATCCCGTATTTTCTAGTAGGTATGGTCGTATGTGATAATTCTTTGCTCTGTTTGGCACTATAACGAGGGTTTTGATGTGTCATTAGAATTAAGCTAACAGTCGTCTAGCTGGAGAGATCTTTAAGGGCTTGTTTTAAACTACAGTTGACGACTGGAGTTAGTGGAGTATGATGGTGTGGCCGTGCAACCGTCACGATAGCTTAAAGCAATAGGGGTGGACAGTTCAGCCTAACCACTGATTAATAACTGACTGCACGCTAAAGACAATACAGCGAATCTTTAAAGGTTAGGAAAATATGTATAGAGCGCAAGATACATACCTAGTCTTGTCTCGCCAGAGATGGACCACTTTTTCTCAGTATAAGTGGTTGAAAACCATTATGGCATTACTTCGTGCCTATTGCTCGGGTCTGTCATTATTTTTTATGCTTAAACAAAGCGAGCAAGAAATACGAATCTGGTATGAAGTCGGGACTGGATCGATCTTGTCTGTATTACTAATATTAAACATGGTAGATATTCAGGGTACTAGCAGACTCCAAGAATATCGTCCATCGAAACGGCAAAAATGAAGAGTTTTCCTGATTAATTGTAGGGTATCTGATAGATAAAAGCCTATATTGGAAACCTTCTGTTTTTAATAAGTCATCATAGCCGTAGTATCACTTATGTCTGACTTGAAATATAGAAACGACACAAAGTCTATGAATTCAACCAACACTCCCCGTCATCCAATTAGAAACGCTAGAAGAGCAGTAAATACCGTATTTGTTGGTTTCAGCTATGAATGTACTACTTAGTAACGACCGTGGTTATACAATCTATTCAACAGTTGAGAACGCATCCCAAGATCCCATCAAACTAGCACTTTCAAAGCCTAAGCACTTCCCTCGAAACCTCACGTCTGACTAGGATGTGGTAATTGACGTGTATGATCAAAGTCAACGAGATGAAGAGGCCGGACAAAGAATTGGTTTAGCAGTCAGCCCACTCGGGGCGCTTCCTGCACTGACGGGCTATTAACCGCTTAGTAAGTCTATTCTACACATAATGCATTCATCACTAGTTGACACTTACGGCAGGCTTGGAAGCAGCTGGCGCATCGGCAGCTAATAGCACATCCAGTGTTGCAGACAGCGAGGCAAAGCTGGAAGCCATCAAGATCGTTACAGGCTCGACGCTCGAGGGTCTCGACGGATCGAGCCTTGACAGTATCTCCCTCCTTGAAAGAGACAGCGTTGTCCCAGATGCCTTGGAGGACGGGGTCCGAGGTGCCGAAAACGCTAGAGAGGGAAACTTCCTCGCCAGTCTTGGGCGCGGCCACGGCGAGGGTGACAAGGTTGAGGAAGTAGACGAACTTCATTGTTTCGAGTAGTGATATGATCAGTTATTTGTCTTATGCTTGATAGTGTTGAAGTTGTAGCTTGAGAAGAAAAGGCGATGTTGGCTGGGACTTGGTCACTCTTATATACCTTCCTCGTCTCTTGCTTTGACGCCAAAATCAGTAACCTCCGATGCAAATACTGCCAATGTCCTTTCCTGCATGCATAGCATCATGATGGCCTACAACAGACGAGGATCATCATCCTGTTGCAACACTACGATGAATTACATCTCCATGGACATGTCGTCCTGCCTGATTGAGTATTGTTGAGACAAAGGCCCCATGTCATGACTTACTTGATAGGGGTGCTCACCAAGGACTTGGTGGATAACTTCTTGTAGCGGGTCAGTTCCCGCCGCGTTTTATAGTCCAGCTCTGAACATAACCTCAACCATAGCTGCCCATTTCTAGACGGCAAGGCAAATGTCCGTCTTCTGTCAGAGACCCTTCGATTGAATACTGATACATAAGACTTTAACAAACTTCTCAGATAATCGAAATTGAAAATAACTATCAAACTAACAGCGAAATACAGCACTGGCCGACGTGCGCAAGTATTCTCGGCTATGCATTTTCAACTCGTACTATCCACTATATCACTTGGCAACTTGTGGTTACATTCAACTAAGCCTCTCTGGAAATAAGAGAGAGAATAAATTCCGCTAATCACATAAGCTGTTACTGACTCCATTCGAGTAGAGAATCTTCCACTACCTTGTCCGGGCGACTTCCCCAACCCTACAAAATTACGTATGTGGACCTACAAGACGCGGGGAAAGAGGAAGTTTTGGACAGGGATACCTTTGACAGGTGGAGATCTACTGGTGGCTTATGTGAACTACTTCAGAGAAGCCAAGTCTAGTTTCCTGGTAACCCTCTCTAGACGGAGTGTTCTTCTTAGGACGAAGTAGATATGAGCTCAGATATTGATACTTATGACTGTCATGTTAACTTAGAACTCCAAACACAAATTTTGACTAGATTTTAACATGCTATAAACTCGCTGGACTTGAAAGTTCGAGACCCCTAGACTTGAAGTGGTAAGCATCAAAAGATCTTGGCAGGATTAGATACATGACATGATTCGATGTCTCATGGCTCAGCCAACTCCAACAAGGGCTTACGAACAAAGAGACCTTGTTCATACGGAGGCCTCGCTTGTGAATATCCAGTAGGATACTTCTTCTTTGCTCCGTCATGCTGACCAGAACCTGCCAAGACATATCCTTGTTATACGTAGTTAGCGACAGCCCGGTCCTCAATTCTATCGGAACATAGGCTTTGTAGACGCTAACTTCATGATGTGGGCGGTAAAATAAGAAACATTTTATTAACAGGATATGTTTCGAGTTGGGTTGTGTATCTTAAGTCTCATAAAATAGTCTAGTCAAGTTAAATATATCAAGAAGTGCTACAGAACTGAACAACACCTCTTAGCCACAACCGTGTATTCTTAAAGTATAACCTAGTAAGTCCATCAGGCAGAAACTAGCAGAAAGCTCTGGAAAAAACAAAACTTGCCAAGTTTTCGTATTCGCGTGTTGATATCCGTATCTTGCATGCGGTTGTGCAGCAAGTACAGCCGGATATACGACAGGGGTGTATTCGTCCGACGGTCCGTTCCGGTAGATGAATAGTCTCGGCAAGTTACATCACGGTTTTGAATCGTGAATACTGATTTGTGCTGCTATACTTCAAAAATACCCTGCTTCAGCAAAAGTTCCTCGAAAGCAAAGCGGGAGGATGTAAATCCCGGTAAAAGCCACTTGTAAAAGCAATGTCTCCTCGCCCCCGCCCCGTTTCCTCATTGTCAACCTGCATAGTTGAGTAACCGTTACTATCTTGTCGTCTAAAAGAGCTCTCTGGTCAACTTGTGGAGAGAAGAGAACGGGTCGTAGATCATGATTGTTCGGCAGGGGCTGTTCAGGATACGGTTCCACATCGGCGTGCTCTACTAGCTTAAGCGTGTTTTGTTATAAATTATCGTTGGCCTCCGAGTATTGATGGCCTGCTGCTCTTGGACTACTGACGTCGGTTCTATACATGAGTCAAGTCAAGCCTCACCCATCATCACCTGCGAACTCGAGGTCTCAGAATGAGCCTCGGGTCATTCTCTACCTCTGGCGTAGCCATTGCGACAGTTCTGATAGATCTCAACCGTATCCGATTTTAGACCAAGGGTCTTGACAGCCTTTGTACATTTTGGAGCCCTTGTAAGGGTAAAGAGTCTTGTATAGTCTGTTATTCATCGCGTGTTCGTGGCAAGTCGAGTAGTGTAAGTCTACATAGCGATTTGAAGCGTATGGATTGTGGATGGTGGTAAGTAACAGCCAGTACCGTGCTGATGATCGGTTAACTCCAACGCCTATGAGATGCTTTACCTAGCTGTATTATTAGGACTTCTGCTATCTGTGCTGTCCTGTCCTAGTCGGCATCATACCAGTCCTTGTTCATGAGAGGTCGACGCCAGCATGACCAATAGACGCAAGTACTTACCAGTCAGTGGCACAATTCTGTAAAATGAGGTTGATAAAATATTTTACAAATATCTGGCGAAGCTGTCCGGGCCCTTAATAGCGTGAGGCGGATGGTGTTGTACTTACACTCTGGAGCGTGCTCGACACGGTCGAGGTTGAGGGCGACATTACCGTACTTGTCCATCAATAAAGTGAAGAAGTATGTCGTTGCCCTGAGCTGGCATGGACTATGTGCACTGGAAGTGACTGGCTACGAGTGAAGAGACCAACAAGGAACCAGCAGATCAACGGGTGGCAGTGGGATCAAGCTCAATGACAGCCTTCGAAGTTCTAGATGCATGGGTCCTTTCTCTAGAGTAGAACTGCAAGTATTACTTCTGCCGCGTATTCGATGACGGGTAACTGGTCGCATCTAGACCTAGCTCAACCCGTTTAAGAGGACCGGTAACGTTGAAGAGCCTCCCCATCAGCTCGAAGAAAGACGCACATTACAGCAAATACTCATGATGGGTGGCTTTGCGGTACAGCAACGTAGCATTCCAGGAAAATGATAGACTTGTATCACGCGATTGAGTACAGGCATCAAAGAGCCACCTTAGCATGACGTTTCTCCATACTGAATGGTATTGGCCCCATTAGTGCCCTCAGCTATGCCTTCCAGTGAAAAGAGTCTCAGTGAGAACTCGATTCTTATAAGTAAAGCACATTCCAATCGTCCTCTTCACTCAAGTATCTTTCTGCTTTGTTCAATTGTTGATACAACTCCTGCTGCCATTCTCGGGACACGCAAGGTACTGACTTGCCAACTCATGTACGACGCATCATCTTGAACTAAATGACAACTAGCAAGTCTATCACCAACTATACGGAGCATTTCTCCCTTCCCCGCTTGCCGCCCTCTTTAACTCGTTATCGTGTAGCATGTCATCATCGACAGATGGCATACACGAGACCCCAGATACTGCAGCCTCGTCCAATCCACGATACCCCCTCTATCGAGCTGCAGAAACGGCTTCCTCGTATTCTATGCACGTCTGCATGAAAATCTCCGAAGCAGCCAACATGAACGTTTGTTACTCACGCGGCATGGTCGCTGTGCGCAAGTAAGCCGTTGTGACACCCTTGGAGGAGATGTTCATTTAAGAGTACGAGAGTTCCTCAGGAACGAAAATGCGAGCAACCCATTTGAAATGAGGGTGAGGTCAGTTATGGACAAGAAGGAACAATGTGACTGATGGTCTCAAGTTATCTGCGAATATTATCGTCTCATAGCCGACCGAAAGTCATATCAGAACGCCATTTCTGCTGTGGTACACGAGGACCTGCACTGGCTTACGCCTCAAACATTGGATGATGCATCGATATTTCTTGAGGAAATGGCTTCGTCTGTGTAGATGGATTGCAAAAAAAAACAAAAAAAAAAAAGGGTATATAATTGACCTCTGCGACAACGATGTGCATCCGACTTGTACACAGCCATTCGGCCTCCATTCGCTACTGTCACTCGTTTACCATTCACCATGAAGGGCTCAGGTGTATTCACTCTAGCTCTTCTAACAAATCCTATCTTCGCGACTTCAAGCTGGGGCAGTCTCTTTGGCCGTGAAGCTATTGGGAAACGTCAAAGAGGCCGCTGCGGGACTGGCTTCGGGACAGTCTGCGCCCAAGGCGAATGCTGCTCAAGTGCAGGGTACGTTCATCACTCTCTTTTCAAGTCCCATCTAAAATTTATAGATGGTGTGGAACTGGCTACCTCTATTGCTCAGCTCCAGCATGTCAGATTGAATACGGTCCCGGATGTGATGCAAACGTTCGCCCAAATGGACCTGATACCACCAACATTGCTCGTCCTCGGGTTGGGAATATTCCATACGGTCGGCCTATTCATCGGTGTAATCGTAATGGCGATATTGCATTGACGTACGATGATGGTCCGTATACTTATACCGAAGACCTTCTTGATCTTCTTCAGGTATGTATAGCAATGCCTTGACATCATGGTCTAACACGCGTAGCGATACAACGCCAGAGCAACATTCTACATCACCGGTCGTAACCTTGGAAAAGGTGCTATCAACGACCCAGCTACACCGTGGCCAGCTCTCATCAGACGCATGGTCAGAGAAGGCCATCAGATTGCCAGCCACACATGGTCTCATCAGCGCCTCACAACTCTCAGTCGGTCCAAGTTCTGGAACCAGATGATCTACAACGAAGTTGCCTTTGCAGACATTCTCGGCTACTTTCCTACGTACATGCGTCCTCCATACTCAGCTAGTAACACCACAACAGATGCTTGGCTGAATGAGCTAGGTTATCACATCACGTACTTTAACCTCGACACGGAAGGGTATCTCCATGACAGTCCCAATATGATTAGCACTTCCAAAGCAATCTGGGATAACATAGTTGAGGGACGAGACCCCAGAACAAACGCCTGGCTACACATCGAGCATGACCCAGCGTATCAAACTGTGTATAACCTCACAGAGCACATGCTTCGCTCCCTTAGACGCAACAACTTCTCCGCCGTCACGGTAGGCGAATGTCTGCAAGACCCACGAGCAAACTGGTACCGCCAAGTCGGCACGCGCGTCCCTCCAACAGCCCCAAGCTCAACATCCCGCTCATCGGCGACAGGTACGTTTCCTCCGTCCACAAACGGCCGGTGCGGTTCGAGACATGGCGGCGCAACGTGTCGGAATGAACCAAACGGCGAAACATGCTGTTCCCAGAGCGGATGGTGTGGATCAACTGTGGGACATTGTGGAAGAGGTTGTCAGCCTGTTTTCGGGACGTGTAATGGTGCGCCGGAGCCGGGGGTTAGTAGTCGGAGAGCCGAACCGACGGGACCGCCGGTGAGTACGAACGGAAGATGTGGGGCCGGACACGGAGGAGCGAGTTGTGCGAGGGTGTTCGGGGCGACGTGTTGTTCTAGAACAGGATGGTGTGGAAGTTCAAGAGAGCATTGTGGTACAGGCTGTCAGAGGGGATCTGGAACCTGCACAGCTTAATCGCTATTCTCTAGGATCGTATTCGAAAAGTTTTCCATAGTCTATAATAACGTAATGTTTTGAGCTTCACCGGTCCGAGTTCAAAAATTAAAATACGAGAGTCGGAAGTAATCACACCGAATCTAAGCATAAACTGGAGCTTGTTGGGCGTGTTCCAAGGGAGCATTTTTTAGCTAGTTTTAATTTCAGGGGCAAGCCACTTGGTCGTAGGGTGATTTTTGTTTCATTAGCTGAAGTCTAGCGTTCAGCTTGACAAGCCGAGAACCTCTCAAGGCAGATTGACCACCAGTGTCTCGGTCTTTGAACAAGAGCTTTTGTGTAGTATGGAATGTGTCATAAACTCAGAACGAGGTCTATACCAACGTCTTATCCTCTGTTACTTTCCTCAGTAAATCCTACAGCTCCAGTTCTCGCGTAGTTAGCCTCCACACGCCAAGGCCTAGCCCAGGGATAAACAGCAGATAGTATTGTCTATGACATAGTTCCAACCTCTTGATTGGTCAATTGTCGGCCGTGTCCATTTCTCCGATGATCAACGGCAAGGCACATGAATAAAACGCAGCATCGTGGCGTTACCCCTGAGCTGGTGCCTGTGTTTCGCTGTAGGGCTGATTCCTTATTACGACTCAATGAGGCATAGCAGCTTTATAAACGATATTACACGGTAAATCTGGGCCAGGCGTTAGCGGTGAGTGGAAATGATGCCTTGGCTGAATGTGATAAGTGGTTTAATACTGGAGCTATGTGATTATTAAAGAGGGTCTTTGTCTCACTTGGATCATATATCTTTGTCTTTGTCCTCATCTCTACTCTACTCTGATCTACTACACTCAATCATCAGCATCATTCTGTCAAACTCCATCACCATGCAGTCCAAGATCGTCCTCTCCTCTCTCCTCGCCTCCGCCGTCTCGGCAAACAGCTTCATGGCCCATCCCCTCATGAAGCGCAATCTTCTCGCCCCCCGTCAGACTGAAGCCGTCGGCGGTATCAGCGGCGACTGCCAGGAGGCCATTCTCGAAGTCTACCAATCTCTTCCCACTCCTCCCCCCGCCATCGTCGAGGACCTCACCGAGAACCCCCAGACCGACGCCTGCGACTTCAGCGTCCCTGCTTCTCTGTCCAAGGACTACGCCAGCTACAGCGCCGATATCGTGTCCTGGTACGGCGAGAACGCTGATCAGATCTCCTCTGCTCTTGAGGAGTGCCCTGAGCTTGCGCAGTTTGCTACTGCTGTGCCTGTTTGCTCAACTGGTGCGAATGCTGGTAGCAAGCCTGACGCTACTTCTACTGCTGCTGGTAGCAGTGCTGATACTACTTCAGCTGCCGGTAGCGACGATGATGCTACTTCTGCTGCCAAGCCTACCACCACTTCTGCCAGTGGTGATAGCGACGACACCGGTGATGCCAGCACCACTCCTACCGAGTCTGACTCTCCTGCTCAGGTCACCAACGGTGCTGCTCGCGAGGGTGGTCTCTTCTACGCCGCTGCTGCTGTTGCCGGTCTTGTCGTCGCTGCTCTGTAGAGTAGTTACATGAAGGATGATGGAACGAGTTACATGGGTATTTAAGTCAGCATCTACGAGTTTTTAATTGAGCGTAACCAATTGTCTTTCACTATAATTTGTCCGTCATTCATGTCGTGTATAGTTCAACAGCCCTATAGACTATATGCCGTTGAACCGGGTGAGTAAAACGCCACTGCCTTGTTTTGGCTGAATGTAAAACATTTTGGGTACAGTCTAAGCGTGTTTGTATTTCCGCTGGTTGCCATGCGTTTGGTCTGGTATGTGTGTTGCTCAACCATTCTTTGCGAGTACATAAAACGACTCAGCTCAGCTCTCACAACCACTTAGAGTGATACACTGTTCCATAGACATATGTACCACTTGCAAATTCTGTTAGCATACAATTCGCTGTCGTTGCAGCATTTCTGATTAACGCCATGGCTTCAGCTTCTCCATATTGGTCTCACAGTTGGTGCAAGTTGAACAACAAGAACTAACTGTTTGTCACCTGAGGAGACTAGAACCCCCTTTACGACGATCGGCAGTCAGGTGCCTTGTCTCATAGACATTCATATAAAGGGTGTCTTGTCCCTGGGACTATTCCCTTGCTCTCTTTACTCTACATCCTCATCATTATGGATACTAGACATGTTGGTTTTGCCGACAAGGTTGGCCGTGGCCTCACCAACGGCATCCTATTCGCAACTCGACGATGGAAGTTGATCATGCTCAGCTACATCTTTGTCGCAACCATGGGAAGCGCTCTCCTCTACATGCACACCGGTACGTCCATCTAATTCCACATCTTTCTAATACTAACATCTCGTAGAGCAAGAAGCTGCTCACCTCGTCACCCGAAGCTGGGGAGGATACGACCAACGCCCCCAGTCCGAAAAGTGCTATCGTCAGGAACGCACAGCCATGCTGCTCAATCTCTTCTTCGGATGCTTGGGCATTGATCAGTTCTATGCTCATCACTGGCCATTGGCTGTCTTCAAGATGTTGACCTTTGGCGGGATTGGGCTTTGGGCTCTGATTGATCAGGTCTTGTGGACTGTGGGCGGTGTGTATGGTACTCCTGGGTGTCCTGGAGGAAGCTCTAAGGGATGGCAGTACTAGTTGGGCGGTAGAGTTGATGATGATACAGATGTGGGTTGGCGTATCGTGTCGTGTTATGGGTCACCGACTGACTGTTCTGGTCAGTCATAGCATGCAATCAAGCTTTGTTATTGTATCGCCAAACGGCAACAATATGATCCCAACAATCATCCCCAGATCTGCCCCTCCATGAAAGCATCTACAGTTCAATACGAGTTAGTAAACTCCGGCCCAAATGGCCTGTACAACACAGAAGCCAAACAAAGGGAGTTCGTGATGCTGTAGCTCTACGGCACAGCAAGCTGTTGTAACATTTTAGGTATCCTCTGCGAACTCCAACACATCCAAGTCATGCATCTAGTTGTGGTTAGCAGACTGGGACTAGTGTTAAAACAACGGCGGTCGAGCTAAACGCCAGCTCATTAAAGGTCCAAGCTGAAGCTCAAGTTGGAAGCTTTAGTCAAATGAAACAACAAGCCAAAGTTGATGTTTAGCGGATTAAGCTACGAACCATGACCTAACCGTAGGAAATAGTCAAGTATGCCACGAGACTAGTTAGTCCCTCACGAGGTGCGAATGCCTTCACTCACATGACCCGACCAACAAGTGGTCATGCTCACTCACAAGCCCACATCACAAGTCCAATAACTTACAATGTTCTTTTCATTATACTCATTGATGCCATGGCAACCCTGACGAAAAATGACTAAACCTTTTCTACACCCGCCATCTAAGCATTGCTCGGTAAAACACATGTCCGCATCTACTCCTCATCCTCGTCCTCGTCCGACTCCTCGGCTTCAGCTTCAACCTCTGCTCCAGCCTCCTGTCCATTAATGTCCTCTGTTGTGCCACCCTCCTTCTCGAGCTTCAGCCACTCATCCCATTCAGGGAAGAGGTCATCGTCCTCACCGGGTACACCGATCAGCTTGGCTACCCGAGCCTTCTTATTCTTCTCCAGACTCTCCTTCCATTCCTTTACCAACGGTGCGGTCAAGCTGGGCTGGTAAGTTTGCGAGAAGAGAACGGCTTCGGCAAGTCGACCGGTCTCGGTGAGGATCTTTGTGCAGGCCTCGATATCACCAAGGAGCCATCGGCATGAAAAGGCAACGTTATGAGCACCAGCCTCTTGCGCCTGGGTGGACAGAGCGGTTAGGCCATCGCGGTCGCCTGTTGACGAGTGCAGGAGCAGCAGAGATCCGAGATCCTTGGCATGAGTAAAACACTCGGCGGCAAGGGCAACATCCCAGGCTGATAGAGCGGCGTCACCAACAGTCTTCCACTTGTGGTCGGCATCAGCCTCACGAGCAAGGTCCAGAGCAATAGCGAGTTCATTCAACGCCAGTGCAAGCTCAAACTTGTGCTCAGGATCTGTCGCCACCTCTAGCGCAAGCTCTTTGTGGCCCTGGCCTTCAAGGAATCGCGCAATCTTGTTGAGCTGGTCGTCGGGGATTGTCGGTAGCAGCTCGGCAGCCGTCTCCATATCCTCTCGGAGGACAAGAGTCTGGTACTCGAGCACGGGGAGAGACAGGCCAAAGGACGTGACGTTGACATCCTTGTCGGCAAGGTAGATTCGAGAGTCGCGCTGGATGTAGCCCAGGATGTACTGAGGCTTGTCAAAGTGCGAGATGGTGTAGGTCTGATCACCAACGAGGTAGTTGAGTCGGTTGGTGCTGTTGGTGTAGATGAAGCAGTCGCCAATCCACTCGCCGGTTCGCACACTTTCTTGTCAGCAGGGTCCAAACATTCAAGGGGGAGACTTACGATTCGCTAATGTCAGTGATGACCTCAAAGGCAGCTTCGACACCATCCTCCTCGACTTGACCCGATTGCACGGCCTCAACGTAGTTCTCTCGGGAGAAGCGCAGTACGTAATAGGTATCTTCACAAGCAATCGTCACCAGCTCGCCGCTATCAGACCAGTAGACCTGCTTAGGCTCGACTTCGATTCTTCGCACAAGACCACCAGTAGCCCAGTCAAAGAAGGAGACACCACCCTGGCCGGTAACACCGAGGAGAATACCACCGTGGAGTCTCTCAGCCTGGAAGCCGACATCGAGACCGCCGCTCTTCTCAACAAAGTTCTTGAAGATCTTGACGCTCATGGCTGACTCGCGGATAGCAAAGTCGTTGCTGTTCTCCTTGGAAGCCCAGACAAAGTCGAGCGCTGAGCCAAAAGCCTTGTTGCGCCAGGCAAGGGCGGTATAGATGATGTACTCGCCATCACCGCAGACAGCGACGAATCGACCGTTGGGAGAGTGGATGAGCGTTTGGGGGTAGACTTCGCAAGTGCCGAGATCCTTGGTGGGGAGCGAGATGGGTTCGTTGTCCTTGATAGAAGCATCTATTGCTGTTAGCGTAATCTGGCAAGGCTTGGACGTACATACCTCCTCCCTTGATGATGGAAGAGACCACCTCGTTGTGGCGAGCCCAGATGAGCTTGCCAGACGCATCCATAGACACGGCGGGCTCTTCACGACCAAGCTTGACGACAACAGCACCATCGTCGAAGCCCACAGCAACGCCCTGCTTGCCCTTTTGATACGAGACACACCACGCTCGCTCCAGGCTGTAGTTGAGAGATTGCTCGAATCGGTACGTGTTGGCGTGCCATATCCTTATCGTGCCGTCCTCGGAACCAGAGATGATGACAGGCAATTCGGGGTGGTAGCAGGCAAACGAAACATTGTTGGTGTGGCCTTCGAGAGTGGCAATCAGGGACTTTGTGGTGTAATCCCAGATCTTGACGGTTCGGTCGTCCGAGGTAGTGAGGAGGTAGGGCTTGTCGGAGTGGGGGTAGTAGTCGACGTGGTTGACACCCTTGGTCTCATGGGCTTCGAGGGTGAAGTTGGGAGTGGATGAGCCAAGACTCCAGATCTTGACAGTTCGATCCAGACAGGCCGAGGCAAAGGTGTTTGTGTCCTTGGGGTTAATGGCCAAGCCCATGACATAATGGCCATGGCCCTCAAAAACCTGCACACACTTCCATCCCTTCTCCCAATCCCACAGCTTGATGGTCATGTCATCGGAGGCAGTTAGCACAAAAGGCTGCGTAGGGTGGACGGCAATCGCTCGAATGTAGTCGGGGTGCGCCTCAAACGACGTAATCTTCTCAGAGGTGTTGTAGTTGTAGACTCGTAATTGAAAGTCATCGGAACCGCAGACAATCCAGTTTTTCCTCGCAATGAACCGACCTGCGCGAACAGGGACATCGGTGAGCTCAAAGGTCTTGACAATCTGTTGGGTTTCGTGGGACCAGATGTAGACGTGGCCTATACCGTTAGCTTGGAGAGGGCCATGGACACAGGAAACGTACCGCTGTAGAGAGTTGTGAGAATCCATGGCTCGTGAGGGTGAAAGTCAATGCCCTTGACTCGCTCACTGCGAGCGTAGAGCTGGCGCTGTATTGCGAAACGTGTCAGCTCAGATCGCAAGCTGTTGCTGCGGCAGGGATTTGATTCGATGTTTTGGACCAAGCAGCTGCTATTGTGCTAGTGATGCTTGTCTGGCGCATCTTGGGTAAAGCACCAACTGACCTTGACGTCTAACTTCATCTTGTCGTTGTCGGCTGTCGCTGTCGCGTTGCGCAGAGTTCAAGTTGAAAGCTGTCCAGCGAGGGCGGTGATATCCAAGTAGTGGGGTCAATGGCAGGAATCCCTGGAGGAGGCTACCATGCGGGACGAATAGTAGGTCAATAGTCGTTGTGTAGAAGAATAGATAAAAGAGTCATCCGCTAATCGTAAGTCGTTATGGAATTGACCAGCTTATACCAGCTGTAGCTGTTTGTATACTATACGAATTTCGAGCTCCCCAAAATGTGTCCTGCGGCTCTTGCCAGGCTGGCCATCCATTGTGTTTTGGCCTGATGTGTCAGGCCCCCACCTCCTTATCACAGGGGTGATCCAGAAAAGGGGGGTTATAGGGTAGGCAGATAAGACAGGAGGGATCAGAGGTTATGAGAAGAGCATGATGTATTATACATTGCAGGTTATTTTTAATTTTGAATTGAAACTTTTACTCTGTTTTGGTGATGCTGTATATAGTTATAAGTTTATATGTTTATGTTATCGTGCGTCTTGTATTGTTTAGCATCGTAAGCCATCCTTCATTGTCCATGCTTTGAATGGCAAAGTGGAGAGGTTAGGCGTTGAACTCCTCTCGCAACAATTAAGAATGCTTGCAATAATAAGACAATAAATCCTCTATTTACAGGAGGCAACCTGCATCCTTCATATCACTAATTAGGTACTTGCTCAGCTGAAAGCTACCATCGACACGTGTCGTTGATTCGTATCATGAAAAAAGTGTGGCTGTACACTGCAACAATGGCTTATCATTATTGTAAACCATCAACACTGTATTCCCTATCAGGTCGAATTGGGCACCACAAATCAAATCAATTATTGAGACTAACGTTAACCTCGCTTGCTTTCATTTGCCCCTTTCATATTAATATTTGGCTGGATCTCGCTTTAGCAGATCAACACAGCTAGAGCCATCCGTGGCTTAAGGTAGACCTGATGCTCCAGACCCTCTCCACAGTCTAAGCTCCTGTGTCGCAGCCTAAGACACTGTGCTTCCAGAGCGTCACCATCACTAAAACATCGCTGCACAGGCCCCCCAGCTACAGTGCGGACTACCTTCCGCTATACAAGCTCCACACTGCCACTGCCATCCAATGGGCCCTGGATGTCATAATCCCCTTCTTCCATCCCCCGTATCTCGTCTCGTCTTGTCTGGGCTCTTTTGCTTCGCCTCCTCCTCCTCTTCCTCATACTTTGAACTTGTTCCCTCCGCTTCGACTTCTTATTCCTTCTCTACTTGTCGCCGCACAATCTATTTTCGCCTTGTTCGACCTGCCATCTCTCGAATAAAAGCGGCCGGCCCACGCTCTCTTCACCTTTTGCGGGGTTACAAATCATCCATTTGCTAAACACTCGTCTTCCACGCCATCAACACTTTGCTGGATCACTAGTTTGTCAGCGAGCGCGGTCAAGTTCTTATTGCTTGATTCTGGTCTGCATATTTGTCGCCTCTGTCGACTATACCACACTTCGCTTGCAAATACCTCGTCGGTCGCAACCATGTCGTGGAAGCTTACCAAGAGTATGTTTATGTTTATTCGAGACTGCACCACTTGTCGCACGGAAACTGACATCTACCAGAGTTAAAGGAAACCCACCTGGGTCAATCCCTGAGCCCCTTTTCTCGATCTCCCTCCACTTCGACCATCACCGACAAGGAAAAGGAAGGACAGGCCAGCGGCGCCGTCACGCCTACGACCGAAAATGCTATAGGTGAGAACATCAGATTGGGTGCCAGTCGGTGACTGACTTGAATAGCTGCCTCCGAGGCCATGACACAGGCTCCCGTTGTCAAGCCCCCCAAGCCCGGTATTCTCGTGGTTACTCTCCATGAAGGCCAAGGATTTTCCCTTCCTGAGCAACACCGAGGTGCATTTGCTTCATCACACCAAGGATCGCTATCCTCTGGAACCTCCATGTCTGGTTCTGTTCGACCAGGCTCTTCACAACGTGTTGCTGGATCTTTCGCCAACGGCGGCAACCGGCCACACTCATCCGCTGGTGGCTTCAGCGGTATTCCAACCAACCACGGCCGAATTTCCGGCAAGTACATGCCATATGCCCTTATCGACTTTGACAAGGTTCAGGTCTTTGTCAACTCGGTCGACGGCAACCCCGAGAACCCCCTGTGGGCTGGCGGCAACACCCAGTACAAGTTTGATGTTTCAAGAGTGACAGAACTCGTCATTCACCTGTACATGCGCAACCCATCTGCACCACCCGGATCTGGACGCAGCCAAGACATCTTCCTCGGTGTAGTACGCATCAACCCCCGATTCGAAGAGAGACAACAGGAAGATCCCAAGGCCAGTAAAAAGGATCGCGAAAAGGCGGCTGCCGAGGCGGGGCGTGGCCACCAGGGTGCTGAATGGGTCGACGTGCAATACGGATCGGGCAAGATCAAGGTTGGTGTCGAGTATGTAGAGACTCGGGCAGGTAAGCTCAAGATTGAAGACTTTGAACTTCTCAAGGTCATCGGCAAGGGCAGCTTCGGCAAGGTGATGCAAGTGCGCAAGAAGGACACGAACCGAATCTATGCCCTCAAGACTATTCGCAAGGCGCACATCATCTCACGCTCCGAAGTCGCTCACACCCTCGCCGAACGGTCTGTGCTGGCGCAGATCAACAACCCTTTCATTGTGCCTCTCAAGTTTAGTTTCCAATCCCCAGAGAAGCTGTACTTTGTCCTCGCCTTGGTCAATGGAGGTGAGCTGTTCCACCACCTGCAAAAGGAGCATCGATTCGACGTCAACCGATCCCGTTTCTACACCGCTGAGCTCTTGTGCGCCCTGGAATGTCTGCACGGTTTTAGCGTCATCTACCGCGATCTCAAGCCCGAAAACATTCTTCTGGATTACCAAGGTCACATTGCCCTGTGCGATTTTGGTCTCTGCAAGCTCGACATGAAGGATGAGGACCGAACCAACACCTTCTGCGGTACTCCCGAGTATCTGGCGCCTGAGTTGTTGATGGGACAGGGTTACAACAAGACGGTTGACTGGTGGACTCTTGGTGTTTTACTCTATGAGATGTTGACAGGCCTGCCACCGTTTTACGACGAAAACACCAACGAGATGTACCGCAAAATTCTATCGGAGCCTTTGCACTTCTCCGACGTTGTCCCTCCCGCTGCCAAGGATCTCCTGACGAAGCTTCTGAACCGCAACCCCGAGGAGCGACTTGGCGCCAATGGTTCGGCCGAGATCAAGGCGCACCCCTTCTTCCATGCTATTGACTGGCGGAAGCTGCTGCAGCGCAAGTACGAGCCTACATTCAAGCCCAGTGTGGTATGTATCATTTCTGTCTCTTCCGGTAATTCAATCACGCTAACATTTTTAGGCCGACGCTCTGGACACTGCCAACTTTGACCCCGAATTCACATCCGAGGCGCCTCAAGATTCCTACGTCGAGGGACCGATTCTTTCACAGACAATGCAGAACCAATTCCAAGGATTCAGCTATAACCGTCCGATTGCCGGCCTGGGAGATGCAGGCGGTAGTGTCAAGGACCCATCGTTTGTTGGAAGCTTGACAGACAACCGATAAACAGTAGACTAGCGGGTATGAACCGGAAGATAGACAGCGAGCAGGCTCGAGTCTGGACTGTGTCACTCAGAGACGCGAGTATCAGTCTTGCGGTCAATAGGAGTCAGGTAGCTGAGAGTGATGGACAATGGGAGGGTGTAGGAAACATGTAAGCCACGACAAGCAGCAACCTAGGAGAATGACAACCTAGAGGACGAATGTAGATAAGCCTTGGTTTGGCGTGTCGGAGTTTGATACACTCGTTAGTCTGATTTTTCACAGTGGTTGAGCAGTCTAGACAATGTGAGGCTTTTTGTTGAAGACAAGGGATATCATGACAGCCGCAAGGCCCATGTCGAATGTTTAACCCAACCAATCACCCGCCTCGATTTGAGTTTTTCGGTGATAGATTGCCGAGACATGGATATGGGACATAGTCACTGCTGATGAATTGATCCGGTTTATTACCAATGTTTGTAATTATTGTCCTGCATAGGGTCTTGTGGTGAGGCCGGAGGTGATGTGGGATAATCACGGCGAGTGTCCGGCGTAACCGGAGGAATGACGCGCGCAAGTTGATTATGGAGACATGACGAAAGGAGAGCAAGATTTCAGTCAGCCGGCCCTTGAGATTTGTAAATGAACTACCTATCTAAAAGTGAAGCTGTAGAAGGTATCCGTCTGTACCGCCCGTAACTCCGGACCTGGGTTGGGTGATTTAGTTCCTGGGCAGCCAGGGCGGGGCACTATCGGAGCTCTGTGTACTTTTAGCTTGGGAAGCATGCTATAGAGGGGGATGTTGTCATTGGAGGGGTTGAATATAGGTTTTTGAGGTTGAGGTCGAGGCTGAAGAATGGGAATATTGAGGTAAATGATTGTAGGGATTAAGAGTAGCAATGAATACGAGAATTACTGGAATAGAGAGCAGAGCTATGGAAAATCCATTACAATATCATCATGTCATATCATAACATAACCAAAGACTACCTGCTAATCTCTTTTGTTCAGTCGTGTCATGACAGCATCAGCAGAAGCTTCCATTCCATTATTTGGTGGGATGATGCCCCACGCCAATCACCCCCACCCATTCCGCTGTACTCCCCTCCATAGAATCCATACTTCTACATCTATCTATCTACCTCTTTAACCAGAAATAATATTCTTCTCCCCTCCCACATTCTTCTATCCCTTCATTTCCTTCTTCCTCATCAATATATATCCCTTCTAACTAACTATCATATCAAAAATGGCCCCCGCCAACACCCTCCCCGCCTGGTCTGACCTCCAGACTCACCGAGACAACGTCGGCAAGTCCTTCGTCCTCAAGGAGGCCTTTGCTTCTGACCCTCAACGATTCGATCGATTCTCCCGCACCTTCAGCTCCGACGTCAGCTCCGACATTCTCTTCGATTTCTCAAAGAACTTCCTCACAGATGAGACCCTCGATCTCCTCGTCAAGCTCGCCGAGCAAGCTGGCGTCGAGAAGAAGCGTGATGCCATGTTTGCTGGCGAGAAGATCAACTTTACAGAGGACCGTGCTGTTTACCACACTGCGCTGCGAAACGTGGGCGGTTGGGACATGAAGGTTGAAGGTGTTGATGTCATGAACACAAAGGGAGGTGTCAACGATGTTCTTCAGCACATGAAGGAGTTTTCTGAGCAGGTTCGCAGTGGAGAGTGGAAGGGATACACCGGCAAGAAGCTCACCACCATTATCAACATTGGTATCGGTGGTTCTGATCTGTGAGTACATATACTTGTCGCAAGCTGAACAACCAACCAGCTAACACCTCGTAGCGGCCCTGTCATGGTCACCGAGGCTCTCAAGCACTACGGCGCTGACGATATGACCCTCCACTTCGTCTCCAACATTGACGGCACCCATATTGCCGAGGCCCTCAAGAACTCTGACCCCGAGACGACCCTCTTCCTCATCGCTTCCAAGACCTTCACCACTGCCGAGACCACCACCAACGCCAACACGGCCAAGAAGTGGTTCCTCGAAAAGACCGACAACAACGGCGATATCGCCAAGCACTTTGTTGCTCTGTCCACTAACGAGGAGGAGGTGACCAAGTTTGGCATCGACAGCAAGAACATGTTTGGTTTTGAGAGCTGGGTTGGCGGTCGCTACTCTGTATGGAGTGCTATTGGTTTGAGCATTGCTCTCTACGTTGGCTTCGACAACTTTCACAAGTTCCTTAGCGGTGCTCATGCTATGGATAAGCACTTCCGAGAGACTCCCCTCAAGGACAACATTCCTCTTCTCGGTGGTCTTTTGAGTGTCTGGTACTCTGACTTTTTCCAGGCTCAGACTCACCTCGTTGCTCCGTAAGTACAGACGACAAATAGCTATACACGCAGTTACTGACAATCTTTAGCTTTGACCAGTACCTCCACCGATTCCCTGCCTACCTCCAGCAGCTGTCTATGGAGTCCAACGGAAAGAGCATCACTTCCGATGGCTCCTCAGCCAAGTACACCACTGGTAAGCATATACTTGGATGAGAAGAACAAGAAGAACATGCTGACTCTCCCCAGGCCCCATTCTCTTTGGCGAGCCCTGCACCAACGCTCAGCACTCCTTCTTCCAGCTCGTTCACCAGGGCACCAAGCTGATCCCCACCGACTTCATCCTCGCTGCCAAATCTCACAACCCCGTCAGCGACAACCTCCACCAGAAGATGCTTGCCTCCAACTACTTTGCCCAGGCTGAGGCTCTCATGGTTGGCAAGACTGACGAAGAGGTTCGCGCCGAGGGTGCTCCCGAGGAGCTTGTTCCCCACAAGCGATTCTTGGGTAACCGACCTACAACCTCCATCCTCGTCGGCGGCGCCATTGGTCCCGCTGAGCTGGGTGCTCTGATCGTCTACTACGAGCACCTCACTTTCACTGAGGGTGCCATCTGGGACATCAACAGCTTTGATCAGTGGGGTGTTGAGCTGGGCAAGGTTCTAGCCAAGAAGATTCTCAAGGAGCTTGATGAGGAGGGTAATGGTCAGGGACATGATGCTTCGACTGGTGGTCTCATTGGTGCTTTCAAGAAGTATGGTAACTAAAAGGGGCTTGAGTGATTAACGTGAGCGAGTGGCATGATGTTGATAATGATTGTTAAAAGGATAGCATGAATAAGTTTGAACGGCCAAGTCTAGATTGCGAGTCGCCTGGATGTTGCATGTTGGGATGGATGTTAGTGATGCCGTGTGATGTAGGGTGATTCGAAGTGCACTTGTGCGATGGTTTCGTGAAGACTTGAGTGTCTGATATGGTGAAGCATTGCGATAGTCGGATGTCTACTCAAATTACCCAGATTGTCTTGTTAATCCAAGATGACAGACATTCCACAGAGCAACATCCAGCGAACTCGCAGTATCTTGCGGGATTTCTCCAACACAGAGTTCTAGATGTCTATCGCATCGCAACACCACGAATCTCACGTCTACAAAGTCAGTGACACGTGGGACAGCAGCACCGAGGCGGCTGTGTCTTGTCTACCCTGTGTTATACTGTATCTGTGTGGCTGTTCATGTCTTCGGAACAAGTCGGCAAAGAGAGGACATTACCTCTTTGGGAGTGAGACATGATGGTGAGACGAAAGCAAGTGGAGTCTGGGGAACGAGTATGGGGGAAGAGGGGAAGCATGTAAGGATATGTAGAACTTATTATGTCTTGTTGCTTGTGATATGCTAGGTTGTGTTGCAGGCGTAGGAGGGTATCATTTATATTTGAGTGGATGTATGTGGCATGTTTATCTTTATATCACACAGCATAAAAGGTAGTGTAGTATTTATAATAGACTCTGAGGTTTCATGAGAATGATGAGATGACGGTTCTTTGTAATAGCGGCTTCGCAGGGAAACAACTTGATCCCCAAGATGATGCTGCGGTATCTGACCGAAGGTGGGGGGCTGGAAAGTGTAAAGGGTCTGTTTTGGGGGGGAAGAGCTGCAATTGGAGAAGATGCATATAATTGAAGAACGTTTAATAGACCGTTAAGGATGTTAGAGGACATCACGATGTTGAGAGTCAAACCCGAATAACGTTCATCGGCCAAAGTCGGGAATGACAGTTACGGTATTTGGTCTCAGCTTGGTTTAAAAAACCGTCGATCAATACGAAGTAAAAGATCGTCATCAACAGTCCCAAAAAACCGAATAAGCCGCAAGCAAACTTGAGTAAAGTTCGTTCTGATTTCGTCAGGTAAAAACTCCACTCACACTAGTTTTTTTCTGTTCGGATGCAACAAGACACGGAATAATTTTTAACGAACTGCAAGTGAGTGGACTAAAGGATGTGAGTGGGGTATTTCTGACGTCGTGAGGCTTTTGGCGATGCTGATGAGATCGTACAAACTACAAAGAGAGGGATCGATGACGATTTTGGGTGGTTGATTGTTGGGGATATGTACAATTACATACGTATTTCTTGATTGATGAGGGGATGCTATGCTATGCTATGCTACATCGGTCAGTGAAGCGTGTCACGATCGGTCGGTTGGTGGCTTGGACCCTTATGTGAGGAGGAGAGGACCCTTGGATGAAGAGTTCACGTCACGGTATTAGATAGACGGTTACTGGTGTTGTCTGCATGTCTCGACTCGGAGAAATATGTGCTTGACCTTGTCTTGTCCAGTCCTGTCTTATCCAGTCATGCCTTTGCCCTGTTCTCGCCTTGTGTTCCCATTTGTTAAGCCAGGCTGTGTTGTACAAAGATTCATTCAATTCAGGCTGAATCAAGTTTCCTATCCTATCACGATACCGTTCCCAGATCAACAGGCACATCCCGCGGTAACCGACCGAGTGAGCAAGGGAAAAACTCTCGCAAAAGATAATGAAGTTATCGCCAATCAGACGGCGGCGCTACTGTGCACCGTCTTGGCTAGCTCCACTGAAGTAGACACATTAATTGGTTGATGTTATCTCGGGATCGAGACGGTCGGGAAAAGGAGGAGGCTATGCTGATGCTGTCTTTTACGGAAACGGGCACGAGAAGTTTACGGCAGCGGCGTATGTTCGGGGTTTAGGCCCGAGTCTGACTCGATGTGGTAGGGCAGTCTCTAGGTCTAGATGATCTGGCGGGAATTCGTACCGATCGTGGCATGAGGTGAGATGAGGTCTCGGTGGTTCTGCGGTTAATGGGACGGGACTTTGTGTGATTACGGTGGCAGAAACGATCCGTTTCTCCTGGAACAGTCGATACTGAACTGAGAGGCTGAGGTCGGAATGACGTAGTAGTATGCAGTTGGTGCTTGTTTGAGTAAGCTATCTTACGGGAGATGAGCAGTAACACAGGATAAGCTACCTTAGATATTGAGAGATTAATTCAGTAAAGCCGAGCATGTATCACAGGCGTTAACGTTGGATAGTGTGTCCGACCGTAAAGGCACATGAGACGGCCAAGGTCATCAACGTATATCACCCGTCCAAATATTACACGTGCAAACGGGGATATGGGGTAAACCACCGCCATCATACTCCGTATTCAGCTGTAGATGCAGATATAGCAAGGCTTAGAGATCATCAGCAGCATCTCTAGCACGGGCACTACACTGCACCAGAGTTTTAGTCAGTGATACCTCCCTCTATGATTCTTCACATGCATGTCGCTGTAGAGTCTGGACTCGGTGATCTCTCCACTACGATACAACCTGTTTCAACGTCAGGCATTTATTTACACACGTCTCAAACTGTCCTGTAAAGTGTAAACCGCCGTCGCCGCCGTAATGCCATGTTTGCTTGTCCTTCGACTCCACTGCCTTGCATCCAGCAGGCCCCTGCATCTGCGCCACCACCAGTCGGGGACTGGGCTGTATCATCGCGAGAAGCATCAGCAAGGGGTATCGTGTAAGAGCGTTTAAATTTTTAAAACAGTTTAGGCGAAGGAGAATGACCGAGATACCGATACGACATAGGGAGACGTGTCGTCAAGATAGTCATAGAAAGCACATGATGGTTATGGGATTGAGTCATTGTAATAATTATGGGTTTTGAATAAAGGGGGTTAATATGGACCATGAAATCATATCGAGTTGAAAAACATCGTGAAATCGAGAGTCATGGTTGAATCGAGCCTCATCGCGAGATTCGAGCATTCGGCGAGTATGAATAAGCAGGATGTCTACACGTGTGATGTCAACTGCCCCAGACATGAACCACAAGCAAATTGTGGAAAAACCTGGAGAATGCATGCTATCTCCATTGTCGTTGGCGTGGACAGGACATTAGCGTAGTGTAATCGACGTCAGAGGGTGGGAGACACGAAAACGGTAGAGGTTATCCACACTTTACGGAGTTGGGCATCGTGCCTGTAGATCGAGAAACAGTCAGTCAGTTCAAAGTTACTTCTGACTTAATACACCGGTTGCCTATTCATTATTCATTGATTGTCTAAATCTCTCACTTCAACTTTTAACAAACACCCTCAAAAATGATGGAGGTGGCGTGAGTTAAAAGTTAGGACCCTTTGTGCTGCGCTGTGCTATGCTGTCTGGGTCAGTGGCTTCAGGCAAAGCGGCCCAGCGGGCTCAACTCTCTGACAGCGGGGCTCTGTCCGCTAACCTCTCCTGTAGATCCCTGTAAATGCTCGCGAACTACTGTGTACATGCACTACCGACCTGCAGAGTGCCCTTGTAGTTTCGGATATACTCCGTTACGGTAGACACATCGGCCCAGTTACGGTTGGTTAAACGGTAGCGCCGTATCCACAGGACAAGAAAACCCCTCTTGTGAATTGTTTGTCAGCCTATTGGAGGCCTATTCATGCCGTTGTCATCGTTGATTGACCCCTTGTGAGAGTCGCAGTCAGATAGAGAACCTGTCCAATCCAGATCCTGGTTATGTTTGTTGAAGTACAGGACGAGTGACCGTATCCAATGGCGTTTCTCGTGTTAGGCACGGACCATTTGGTGTTTGACGGTGCCAAGTGCCAAGTCTAGCAAGTCTACTCTGTACTGAGGTCACTCATGGTCGAAGGAAGGTGGGGCATGCCATCATCATCATCGCGGGCGCCTTCCCACCAACTCAAACTTGAACTCGGTGGGGCAGCCTCCGCCCGTCAAAAAAGGTACGTACTTTAGGTATGGATGGATCCCCATAGTCGTCACTCTGATCGATCATCACTCCCGTCCCCTCCAAGTTCATGAAGAGGGTGGCTTGGTTTCGATTTGACATATAAACTCGACTTCCCTCCTCTTTACGGTCACCGTTTTCCCTCATTCTTATCCTCATCCTCATCCTCATCCTCATCTAAGCATCATTACTTCTATCTTCTTTCTTTGAAGTCTTCTCTAATCACAACTGACTTCATCCTCAACTCGACGACTTACACCACCAACACCTACAACTATACACTCTTACACCATCACAATGGCCAAGACAGCTGTTCACTTTGGCGCCGGCAACATCGGTAGGTTCACCAACTGCTATCTCTCTTTGGCTCAAAAAATGCTAACAAGTTCTAGGCCGTGGCTTTGTTGCTTGCTTCCTCCACAACTCTGGCTACGATGTCATCTTCGCCGATGTCAACGACGCCATCGTCAACCAACTCAATGACTCTCCCTCATACCGTGTCATCGAGGTCGGCTCTGAAGGAACTACCGAGAACACCATCACAAATTACCGGGCCATCAACTCGCGAACAAACGAGGAGGACTTGATTGAGCAGATCCGAACAGCAGACGTTGTCACTTGCTCTGTAGGCCCCAACATCCTCAAGTTTATCGCTCCTGTCATCGCCAAGGGTATCGACCGTCGATCAAACAATGAGGCTCCCCTACATGTCATTGCTTGCGAGAACGCCATTGGTGCCACCGACACCCTTGCCGAGCATATCAAGGATCCCCGCAACACTGACCCTTCTCGCCTTGAGGACCACCACCTCCGAGCTCGTTACGCCAACTCTGCTATTGACAGAATCGTTCCCGCTCAGGACCCCGATGCTGGCCTTGATGTGACACTTGAGAAGTTCTTTGAGTGGGTCGTTGACCGCACTCCTTTCGAGGATGTTGGTATTCCCGACATCAAGGGCATCAACTGGGTCGACAACCTTGCTCCCTTCATTGAGCGCAAGCTCTTCACCGTCAACACTGGACACGCCACCGCTGCCTACCACGGATACAACCGAAGAAAGCGCACTGTTTACGATGCTCTCCAGGACAAGGAGATTTTGGCTGAGGTCCGCGGTGCTCTCATGGAGACCAAGAACCTGATCGTCTCCAAGCACGCAATTGACGAGGAGGCCCAGGCTGCTTACGTCGAGAAGATCATCAAGCGCATTGGTAACCCTCATCTTGAGGATGCTGTTGAGCGTGTTGGTCGTGCTCCTCTCCGAAAGCTCTCTCGCAAGGAGCGATTCATCGGTCCCGCTGCTGAGCTCGCCGAGAACGGCCAGTCCATCAAGCACCTTCTTGACGCCATCGAGATGGCCTTCCGTTTCCAGGAGGTCACTGATGATGATGAGTCCAAGGAGCTCGCCAAGATCATGTCTGAAAACGGCCCCGAAGATGTTGTCAAGCAGCTTTGCGGCATCCAATCAAATGAGAAGATCTTCCCTGAGCTGGTTAACGTTGTCCAGCGTGTCCAGGCCGACAGCGCTGAGGACTAAGCGATTTCCCCCAATCATCTGATAAACTAGAAGAGATGGAACAGAGCCAATACACAGGTTACTCAGGTGGCTTGGCATTTTACGAGACATGATTTATTTACTCTTTACTGGCAGCATGGCGCAGGATGGACTGGGATTACGCATTCAATTCACGGTAGCCTCAAGGCTTCAATTATAGATTGATATAGCGCTGAATACATCGGTTGCTTCACTTCTTGTTTCTTTTCGTGATTGTGACACTACTTTGTGACTTGGAATAGTGGTGATGAGGCATTTGGTCGCGGTCGGGTCTTTGATGGGTTTACAGCGTTGTCTACAGCGGCCAAACACCCGGCGATATTGATACTTGTTTCATCATTAATCTTGTAATTGACAAAGAGGCTAACTATTCTTAGGTCCACCATCACTAGACCTCGATTAAGACGCTAAATTCCGCACATCTCAACCAGTCGGTCGGTCCGTTATCTTACCTTTGTCGATGGTATGACTTCCAATCTTAAGTAACGAGACACTCTTTCGCCGAATACATCTCTGACATCGCCTCATTATCACACCATGATTATATGGACTCTTCTGTGGCTTGTAGGCCTATCGACCGCCTCAGTCACCGTTCAAGTCTCATCTGTCGAACCACTACCATTACGAAACGAGGGTATCGCCACATCGGCTGGCGATCTCTTTCGTAAAAGTTGTCCCGAGGAGATTGCCGGTATACCCTCTCTTCTCGCATCGTCGTTTGACAATGAGTCATTTACAACGAGAAACGTATTTCCTTCTTCGGGTGGGTTTATTCGCGGTGCTATAGATGCGTGGGCGCAGCATCAGCATTTTATTCTGAGACCCGATGAAGTCTGGTTTGAGATTCTTGCGCAGCTTAATTTTTATATGGTTGCGCATGCGGAGGATACAAAGGGATTGTTTGTGGAGCATGGGGGGAGGGAAAAGGTGGTTGTTGAGGGTGCTGAGTGGGAGAGTATTGTTGAGGCGTTTGGAGGAGAGATTCAGAAGAGGGTGAAGACGGAATGGTTGCTGGATTGGATCATGCCGGGGTTTAGTACTTCGACGAGAATGGATGATGTTACGGCTACGGTGTTGGTGATGGGGCTGATGCAGCAGTTTTTCGAGTTTGAGGGCATGCTCGTCTGTGGTATTCCCGGCGTTACGCTTCTTGGTGAGAGGGAAGATTGGGTGAAGCTGTTGGACAAGTTAGAGAAGCTGAAGGAGTTTGGGAATGAACCCGGACGGTTTGCCGAGAATTTGCGTCCGATAGTAAAGAGGTTTGTTGGAACGTGGGATGAGCCTGCGAGTGAGGAAGTGAATATTTTTTGGGGACAGATTGTAAGGGCGAAGAAGAAGTGGTCTTGTGGTGAGGGTGCGGTTGAGTGGGATGTTTCGGGGTGGATTACGGGGTTTCTTCACTTTACAAGGGGAGGTAGATGGAGGGGAGAGGTCGATGAGTATGTTCATGTTGATCTCTATGACGATGATGAGGGGGAGGAAGAGGAGGTGCCTGAACTGGTACCCGACAAACAGACGGTTGAAGAGGTACAAATGGGCATTTTTGCTAATGACTGGACCGTCACTATCGATGGAGTTCAGTATATCCCCGTGTCTCTAGAGGAAATCACCGTTGGATATGCCAAGGCGCCGCTCAAGATGGTCAACTATCCCTCTCCAGGCGTTGACACACAGGCATATCTTCTCGCGGGGAACGTTGGCGTTGAGAGGGTAGATGTAGATGGGGGAGTCACCGCACAACCGGTCAGCGGATGGTTTATATATGCCCCTAGTGGCTCGAACTTGACGATGGGCATGGAGCTTGGAAGCAGGGATGAGTTGGAGGGGATTGCAGTTGGGATTGGGAGTTGTAAGGGGATGAAGGATGAGGTAGAAGTACAAGATCTTTGAGGAACGAGATGACCTCTACGGCTAGGTAATTAACTATTGACAGAATTGAACAAACACACTCAGTCCAGATTATGTCTCTCAAATTGAGACTTGGACAGCTTCTTCTAGCAACAATATCCAGGAATGTCCTTCAAAGACGTGCCATAGAGATCCCATGGAGGATCACAGCCGTACCCGCCCTTCATAATATCCTTCTTGTTAGTGATGAAGTAGTTCCATTTATGTTCTACAACGCGCAGTCAGTATAGCTCATAGAAATGTAACGATAATAGCTTACTTCTCTTTGAATCCTGACACATGCAAAAGTTGGGGATGCAGCAGTCTCCTCTTGTTTTGCTTGGGGCTGTTAGTCGTTGTTTCGAGAGGGATGAGAACACGTACTAGGGGAGACAGCCGCTTTTGGCAGGGATCCAGTTGCGATGGGTTTCATCGGCTACAGCAACGAGATCATTGTCTTTGGGGGCGGGGGATGCGTAGGTGAGGCTGGTGAGGGCAATGAGGGAGAGGAGTGAGAGCTTCATAGTGGGTGAGTTGCTATCTTGACAGTGGTTAGTGAGGAGATGAGGGCTGGGTTAATATAACGTTCCTGACCGTATCATCACTATTGATATAGGATAGAGTATATCGTTGATATTGTCCTCGATACGAGTTTGTGTCTGTCAAAGCTGACGCACGGTTGAAGTTGTCTTTGACACTCACTCGTTCCTACAGACAAGGCATCTTCCTCATGCAAGGGAACTTGGCCAACGTCTCTTTATTCACGGGCCAAGCGATAGGTGTGTATTTGTGGCTCGGGCACGTCTTTCCTTGCAGTGGACTTGGACGATAGAGTGCAAGGCCAGTTGGCGCTGAGGTTGAACTCTTAGGGGCAGTCTTGAGAGCAAGGAGTTGGGGCTTCTAATTTTGGTCCTGGGCTGGACTCTACTGGGGGATAATCACGGGATATGGGTTGTTCAAAGTCGATTGGAGCCGACAGCTGCTCACGGTGTTTCTAAAAGCGGTAGCACAGCAGACGATGTGAGAATACAAAGAAGAAGATCACATGTGGTTGAACGTCCCTCTTAGCGATCCACGGGTCTCTGCAGCCGCTACGAGGCAGTAATCGGAGGAATATGCCGGAGGAGTACGAGATGATTGTGAAAGACTACGTGCACATATGCCGTCTAGTGTTATTAGATATCCCTCCCACCCCAACTAAGGATCAATGTGTTGACGGCGTTGGCATATGCTCTTCTCTCGTGAACACGATTACACAAGACCCACGAGACTCATCGTGAGATGGGAATCTTATCCAAGGAGTCTCGTGAGAAATATGGCTTGATATGGCACGACGTGAATGCACTGCTCTCTGGTTGCGACTCGCAGCGTCTCTCGTTTCGCGGCAGTTCTCGGTGTTGGTACCCATGCGGCTCGTCATGTCGACAGTGGAGGACAATGATTCGATCGCTCTCGAATAAGATAGCTTGCTGTCGGGGTTTATCTGTAGAATCTTCCTTCCAATCATGCCATGATCGATCGGTAGCCTTATTGCGCTCGTCTCCATATATAGCAACTCGACATCATTTGAGTGAT
Source organism: Fusarium abutilonis (assembly GCA_021655885.1). Classification (NCBI taxonomy): domain Eukaryota; kingdom Fungi; phylum Ascomycota; class Sordariomycetes; order Hypocreales; family Nectriaceae; genus Fusarium; species Fusarium abutilonis. The sequence goes on along the minus strand of JAJJWN010000223.1, from coordinate 140,661 downwards.
GAGCCCAAACTCGAGGTGGCAGCTTATGGTTGAAGCAACATCGAACTCAATCATCGATGAAGCTCTTACCAAGAGACCTTGTCGTTGTGGTTTCTTTAGTGTATGAACAGCATCTGCAAGGAATTGACTGGTGGCACCGACATCTGCATTTGCCAAGCACCATTCACAAAGAAGTAATGTCAGAGATTTAAAGTAAGATCGGTTACCTATATATTAGGAAACTGCTCAAGGCATCTCGTAGCAGGCCATTAAAGCTAATACATAGACTTCATTGGGCTTGTCGTGACTCTACGCCCTCGGCTATGTGTTGGCCCATCACACGCAGAGTATTGTTGTTTCCAGGCTTTGCGTCGGCTCATCCGTTATCAAGCATGCCTCGTTGAAGGCGAGTTATTTGAGCCGCCTGCTGAATGAGGTGTTGGTTGTTTCGTAGCCTTTGTTATCCTTCACACGCCTTTCCCTAGAGACAAAGACGTCCCCGTATCTCTAACACACACAGAAGGCATTTCTTTCTTCACATCTCTCCTTGCACCCGTCTGATGTCTCGTCTCATCGCTTGATGCTCTATACTGTGTACCATACAACTCGGATGACCTTCAGCCTGTCAACTTACGACATAGCCAGTCTTGTCATCGAGAGAAGGTCGTTTCAGGGAAGCTATCCAAAATGTCGTTGGTATAATTTGGCTATCAGACAAACTCTCCCAGCTTACAACACCCCCGGCTTCTCATGAAGAATACAGACAAGCAATGATGGGTTACCTTCGTAACCAAGACACCTGCTTGATATCCTCTCATCCTTGACCTGGTGAACTTGCCGTAGACCCAGCCTGTCGCTCCCCATTCAGTACTGACCGCTAATACGGTCTCGCCCACTGCACCATCGTGATAAAGGGCCTCAAAATGCTCTCATCACATTAAACCTCTCGAAATCCGATCTTAATAGCTTTATTATGTTACTTGCAGTTATTTTGCGCATTACATGGGCATCCATAGAGTATAGATCCGAGAAGCCGTATCATGATGGATGAACATATCAACCACTGTGTCTATTTCAGTAAATGATTATACTTGAATTCATTTAATCTCGATACATCACGTAAATCTCGTCATTATATAGCATAATAGACTCGTGATTCCCAGTTGATCGTAAAGCGACTGATGGCATCCTCATCCGCAGTCCGTCACTCAGCACGTGAAACGCTCGACGTTCCTTTAAACTCCCCCAGACCTCCACATCTCGTCAAGCTGAAAATAACGTTGGGAACCACCTTGGGGTCCCTTTGCTCGGTGTGTACTCGGTGAATCTCATCCCGCCATGGAGAAGGACCCACGAAGCTTAAGCCGATAATAACGGGTCGACTTTAGTAAGGGTGCATTAAGAAAAGCAGCTTGCTTGAGTTTGCACGAACGATATCATGCATTCTGCTATTATAATGAACGGCTTAAACGAAGCCTTCAAGTTAAAGTCAACCACCCACCAGTCGCATAACGCGCCGAGTCCAACCAAATACGATATGGTGAGCTTTAATACAACATGCAGGGATTCTATAAGAGTCCTGGCCAGCATTATTAATATCCTCGTTTAGCGGTGACAGATAATGCCTCTTCTAGGCACCAGTTTCACGTCAAGATCGTATGAGATGTTCTGAATCGCAACGTCGAGCTGACCGTGACAAACTCGGATCCGTTTTCTTTCTTGGCAATCCGCTGTAATGAACCAGTCATGGTAAACCCTCATTATGCCCGCTAGACGCTCGGTTAATGACCGTCTCTGCGCACCGCATCTGCATCCGCATCCGCTATGCCAAGATGGAAGACAAGGTTTAGGGTCAAAGGCTTTGGCCATCTAAAGCACGTTGCTCAGCGGAGAATGGAGTTGCGGAGTGAGCTAAATAGAAGAAAAAAACAGGAGCAAAATTGGGTACGCAATATCGGGGTTGAAGACCGGTTCCCATAGTTTTAGAAAAAGAATGCCAACTATTGTCGCGAAGGAACAAGATCCTTTCAGAGTTGCGGCTCAAAGCAATTTGATGCCAAGGGTTCTACGGCGAGGGGACGTTCTACCCGATAGAGCAATCCGAGGGACTCGCAGATGAGTTCCGGAGCTAAATGCGCAAAGATCGACACCATACGTACCCGTTGTTGCATCCTTCTTCTTGGCCTGCAGCACGGGAGGGTAGCGATAGGTTGATGGCTGAGACAAGCTGGTATCGGGAGAAAATCGGGTTTTGAAGAGTTTCATTGCCAAGAGTGAGAGAGAGAGAGAGAGAGAGTTGATTGTTGAAACGAATCATGAAGGGTATCTATCACGTTGTCGTGGTGGTGGTGGTGGTGGTGGCGGTAGTGGTGTGCGTGCAGAATGAATATGAATGCCAATGTCTCTAGCATCGCCAAGTTGATAGCCAAGTTACGCCACCAAACAGCTACTGAAAAACTTCCGACAGCCAAGATATGCGTGTGAGCGACTGCTATTGAACATACAGCAGTTCACAACATCTCGAAAATAAAGTCATGTCTCTAACTGTAGGGTAATTGATCATGAAGGTCAAGATCTTGTCGGAGATGGCGTAAAAAACTCGCTAATTTGCGCACCAATAATACCTCTCACAAATGATCCACTGAGCATCCCACCTTGGAATACGGAGTCATACCTGATTTCATGTTTTTCGTTTCGTTCAAAAGAGAGAAAAAAATCTTTATCTAAAAAATTCTCCATCTCTTGGGCTCCTCCCCCACGCCAATTAAACTTGGCTCAATTCAGTGGCAAAGACTTTAAATTCTCTATTCTCCATTCTCTAGTCTAGTTAGCAAGGCACTGGAAAATATCGGCTCTAAAAAATGAGAGAACCACAATTCATCAGTTTAAACATGATGACGTTGGGTCCGAACCACATTTTGACCCAGCTTTTTCCTCCTCGCTCCCATGTTGGTCTCACTACAGTTTATGTATGCATGCATGCTTGTTCATAACTGGAACGGAACTGTATTGAGCGCTTCGGCCGGTCCCTTTATGGACAGGATCAACTTGAATAGTGGTTCTCCCCCAACTGAGGCCCAAAGTTTATGCTGTTGGTCCATGTTGAGGCGCTCCCCGCGGTGTCGTGGGAATTTGGGGATAGAATGGGCCTGTATCCGTAAACTGAGATTACCTCGAGAGATCGTCCGGCCGTGCATTCTTTTGAGATCAGTCAGATGGATGGGTTCTTCACGTTGTAGGACGTGATATACGTATACGTATACGTATACGCATACCGAGGTTCACGGTAGTGTTGACGCAGTAGATTAGCCTCTTCTTTACTGGCTTTTTAGATCTGCCTTCCATGTAACCGAAAAAGAAAAACAACCTCCGAGCCAATGACGTCTCTGCCGTTCAGAAGTGATCGCCACTTATACAGGGGTTTCCTTTCTCTTACAGGCTGCACCACCATGTTTCACCCGACCCTCCACGGCAAAACAGGCACAGCACAAGTCACCAGCCAGAACCAACAAGGCTTCTAATTTTCTTCATGAATCCTTCTTCTGAGCGCCTCTGCCGCTATCAAATCTGACGTCATATCACCCAGTAACACCGAGCAGAGCCGTCTTAGCATTCTCCCTAGCGGGGCCGGCTGGTGGACCAGCTCCGGCCTTGGCGAGATCCCGGAAAGAGAGAGAGACAGAGACAGGAACAGAGAGAGAGAGAACATGATTCGGGTTCCGGCACGGAATGACGACACGGATTGGCCCTGTAAAGGCCCCCCCCTTCTACCGTTCTTTTGTTTTGCATGGGAGCCACACGACTCAGGGTGTCTCCAACGTAAGGCTCCGCTTGCTTGCACATGCGGAGATGCATTCATGTACGTACGCAGGGTACTCTGGAGTAGAGACTCATTCTCATTCACTCACTGCAACCTAACTAAACTGCCAACTTTGTTCCACGAGGTTGATCTTCATTCACCCTCAACCCGTGGAGATGTTGGTGGATCGCCCGTGGAGTTGGATAATCCAGGGTATTGTACAGAGATTTCTCAGACTTTTCCAGGGACCGAGTACACAGATATAAAGATGTGTTGATCTGCCACTTCCAATATCCCATCTCTCGCCGTGACACACGCTTTGTGCTTTTAATTGCTCCTGGGTGAGCTACAGTTGTCTATTTTGTCAGAAGGCATAGCTGGTCTTGCTTACTCCCCCCAAACCACCCATCATGCCTCCTACCTTCATGGGCCTCACGGGCAACAGATTGTCCCTGGCCATCTCAACCGTCGCCACGACTGGTTTCCTCCTCTTCGGTTACGATCAAGGTGTCATGTCGGGCATCATCGATGCCGACGCTTTCCATGACTACTTCCCCGAGACAAAGGACAGCACCATGAAGGGTTTCGTCACGGCCATCTACGAGATTGGCTGCTTGGCTGGTGCTGCTTTCATCCTCTGGATTGGTGATCTTCTCGGTCGACGCAGGGCTATGATCCTGGGTGGTTGGATTATGATTCTCGGTGTTATTATCCAGGTCACTGCTTTCAAGGGACACAAGGCGCTTGCTCAACTCATCATCGGTCGTACCATTACTGGTGTCGGCAACGGTATCAACACATCGACTATTCCTACCTACCAGGCCGAGTGCTCCAAGACTTCCAACCGTGGTCTGCTCATCTGTATTGAGGGTGGTGTCATTGCCATCGGTACCCTCATCGCCTACTGGGTAGACTATGGTTGCTCTTACGGCAGCCAGGACCTCCTCTGGCGATTCCCCATTGCTTTCCAGTGTGTCTTTGGCTTCGTCGTCTGTATCTTTATGGTCTGGCTGCCCGAGTCCCCTAGATGGCTTCTCCTTCACGACCGCCAGGAGGATGCTCAGCGTGTCATTGCTGCTATCCGTGGCTACGAGGTCGAGAGCGAAGAGACCCGAGCTGAGATGGAGCGTGTCATCGACTCCATCCGCGCCTCTGGTTTCGCTGGACAGAAGAGCACTCCTGTCAAGGCTCTCTTCACTGGTGGCCGAACACAGCATTTCCGTCGTTGCTTGCTCGGTGCTGGCTCCCAGTTCATGCAGCAAGTCGGCGGTTGCAACGCCGTCATCTACTACTTCCCTATTCTCTGCACCGACATCTTTGGCGACAAGAACTTTGCTCTTCTCCTTGGTGGTATCAACATGATTGTCTACTCCATCTTTGCTACCTCTTCCTGGTTCCTTGTCGAGCGTGTCGGTCGCCGAAAGCTGTTGCTTTATGGAACTTGCGGTCAGATGCTTTCCATGTTCTTGACCATGGGTTTCCTCATTCCCGGTGGCACTGACCCCGGTAACAATGCTCCTCAGATCTCCAAGGGAGCCATTGCTGGTCTCTTCACCTACATTGCTTCCTTCGGTGCTTCATGGCTTCCTCTCCCTTGGCTCTACCCTGCTGAGGTCAACCCCCTCAAGACCCGTGGTAAGGCCAACGCTACCTCCACCTGCACCAACTGGCTCTTCAACTTTGCCATTGTCATGATCGTTCCCGTCATGCTGGAGAGGCTTCACTGGGGTACTTACCTCTTCTTCGGTGTCGCCAACGCCTCTTTCTTCCCCATCCTCTACTTCTTCTACCCCGAGACCGCCAACCGGTCTCTCGAGGAAATCGATCTCATCTTTGCCAAGGGATACGTCGAGAAGATCTCCTACGTCAAGGCTGCCAAGGAGCTTCCTTTCCTTACTCAGGACGAGGTCCACCGCGAGGCGATCCGTCTTGGTCTCGTCAGCGAGGATGGAATGATGCGGGAGAAGCCCAACGACAGCGAGGAGGCTGGAACCGTCCGCGACGACTCTGGCTTCAACTCTGAGAAGTCCTAAATTGGACACCAAGTAACCCATGGGGTTTCCGTGGAGGAAAGATGGTTTTAGATGTGCAAGGCACATGTTTTTTTTTTTAAGGATACCCTTGTTTAGACAGGTCTTTTGGATATAGAAGACTAGTATTTAGTGCGTATTGAGCACAGTAGATATAGAATCTACAATGATAGACTCAATAGACTTGTACAATAATTCTGAGGACTTGATTCTGTGACTGCCCCGTTCTCTAACTTCGACTTACAGCGAGGTTTCAGCGAGCTTACAGTGAGATTTCAGTGGGTTATCCACTGTAATTTCTCAACCCCATTATTCCCCCGCCTTATTCCCCACCGTACAGCCTTGGAGATTACGATTACATAAAAATGTGGGATCCATATGTTTCTCGAGAGACAGTCCCTCCCTGTTGATCTCTCACCTTGAGCCAGGCAAACAGTAGAATTAAATTGGAGAAACTCACATAATCGGAGCTGTCCTCCGTTTATTCACGTAGTGTCTCAACTCAGCTTACAATTATGGGCCTATAAGTTACGTGCTGCTGTAACAAAGATATCATAGGTGCCCGGCCCGTGGTTCTACTCCATTTATTTTCCCAGCCAAAAACCAAGGAATACTTTGTTGTGTGGGTAAAATAATCGGACGCGATAGGTACTCCCCTGTATCGAGTATATCTAGTCATACTCCTGCCACTTTTAGATCCCGGAAAAAGGTCGCATTCTTAATCTCTCCTTGTGACTAATTGGTAGTCGGCCGGACGAGTAACAGCGGATTTCCACATGCGGCAATCCGAGAAACTGAGGCCCGCTGTGGAATACGGGGATTTTTAGTTGCTAAAGTTTGTTTACGGGGGGGATTTTTACTGACCCTGGCTGAGGATTGATGATCAGTATCACATGCACTCCAACGTGTTGCTTCTCGTGGTGAGAGGCGACTCCTTCGGTGTTGCTCAGCAGCATACTACATGTCCCATGCAGTGTGATGTTCACATGCATCTCAACTCTATCCTACCGGATTCTGCTTAGAGACCTAGAGACTCTGATAACATTATAAGGATGTGGAGTTCCCAAGCCCAATGACAAGACAAGAAGCGCATGTTAAATCAGCGTTTCGTGCAGTGCTATGCTCAACTTGTGCTCTCATCCCTTCACTATGCATCAAATGCCCAAGATACACTCCCAGAATGAATAATTACAACTAAAGACAAGGAATTTCGGGCCAAGTGCTTTCACCACCTTGCTTCGGGGAATAATAACGAATGGAATAACACGGTGGCCGCGCCAAGCACCAGAGAGCTAAATGAGGCTCAACTGTAGAACAAGCGTTACAGGAGCCTTGGCTATGATACATAATTGAGAGCGGCGACGAAGTTGATGTTCAAAAGGATGAACAAGTTGAAAAATGTATGAATGAAGAAGAGTCTGGCTCATGTTTGATGCGCGTCGTCTGCCATCTATTTGGCAGTGGAAAAAGTGCCTGTAAGCGAGGGGACTCGGCCTGTACTGAGCGAATAGCGGAAATAAATACACCAGTGTCCCGTAATTTTGAATGCAGTCAAGTTCATACATTTGAACGATTATCTTCAACTAGTGCACTATCGCCATTCTTCTGGTCTAGTATGGACTTGCGCATGATGATCATCGTGGCGTTGATAACATTACGCCACCAGGTACTACTTCACGTAAGATGATAGTGCTGAGTTTCTGTTTGAGTTGGTCGATCTCAATCGCCATGTAATTGATGGCGGTCTGGTTAGGTTTATTGGCGACGGGGGTTGAGCCACTGGTGGCCATACTATTGCACGGCCTCGTTCAACAAGTAAATTCATATCATATGAGAATCATGTGATAGTGGCACCCTTTCATAATGCGTTCAAATGCATGTGAATGCTTGTATCAATTGAGATAAAGGATAAATAATATTGCTGTCTGATATGTTATAGTAGCAAGCAAGATGATACTTGAACTAGTCATACCTGTGTTCTTTCAAGCTTTGTTTCAACCTCCTATCAGTTGAGTCTCCTCCGCAGGCAATACTTCCAACAAGTTTCCATCAGGATCAGACGCAAACGAACCTTGCAAATTCAACTTGGTCATTGCATCTCGAATCGCCGCCCAACCTTTGGAACTCAAGTCTGTGGCATCCCCAAATGCAAATGGGTCCCCTAAAGAACCTGTCGTTGGCATTGGCTCCTCAATTCTTTTATGAATCTTGACCCCGTACTTCTCGAGTCGAGCCTGTGTTTCTGTTGAGTTGGGAACGATGATGCCAATGATGTGTCTAAATGTCGGTATGCTCTGCAGTTGAGCGTTGTCCGTGGCACTCATGTGAATCAGCTCGAGGTGTCCAGCTGCATTGTTCTTGTTTCGAATCATTTCCTCGGTTGTCTGATATCCTGTTCCATTCCTACCGCCGCTGCTGTGGCCTAGGTATGTGATGGAGAGATCAGGTGTTGCGTGAAAGGTAAACATGTGTCGAAACCCAAATACTTTGGTATAAAAGTCCATGCTTCGAGTCAAGTTGCTAACATTGATGCCGACCTTGTTCATAAAATAACCGGTGGTAGCAGGGTCTGACGGTTCATCAGATCCTGGCACAAAAGGTGAGGGTGTGGTGTTATTGTTAGACTCGGGCGTCGTGGAAGCCAAAGCTTGTCCGAAGAGTAGGATAAGGGGAAGAATCTTGAGCATGTTTGCTCTGATTATGGCGTTCTGTGAATATTCTGTATTGATGAAAGGTTCCAGATTATGGTTTGGAGTTTTAGTAAAGTTAATTCACGTCCTCTTGGCTTTATATACTCTTCGTTGACTAAATCATGTAAGAGCTGTATCACTGAGCCAGCTGGCCGTAACGCGAAAAGCGAGACAGGCGAAAGACGAGAAATGTCTTTCCTTGCTGACTTTGATAACTGATCACTTATATCCGGAATTTTCTCCAATTCCCTTGGCGACTGAGCGCTACATAGCACTCAATGCTGTAAGCACTACTCCTATTGCGCCTCAAATCTTGAGCGGATAGCGTCAGCAAGTGAATGAGATTTTGCGGCAGTTGACTGATGAGGAGAACACGGTATAGATGGCGGAATGACCGATTTCAATTCCACTTTAACGAACACTGATTCTATTTCTAGGTCTAAATCTACTTATATACTTGAAGATCGGCAATTACCAGAAACCTCTTTCTGCAGCCACTCCCTCCACTCTTCATCCTTGAGAATATATCTCACTCTCGCCTCGAGCCATTCCGTATTACCCCAGAATCCCCAAGATGCCTGGAATCGACACCAATCAACAAGAGCCGTCTCCCAGTGTCGAACAAAAGTACCCCAATTATAGTCCAGAGGCTCCTTATCAGACGGTCGGCGGCTTAGCAAGGTCTCATGATATAGATACAGCAAAGCCTCCTCGCCTCTGTCCATGTCCATTTCTTCTGGTATAGACGGGCAGTCTGTGAGCATATCGAGAGGAACAGAGCACGTAAAGAGCTTTGCTAAGTCACAAACACCTAAGCCGAGCCCGACGTACTGAAAGTCAAAGAAGCAGACGTCTTCTCCTGACTCAGTAGTGAACAGGTTCTCAGACTTGACATCGCCGTGTATGTACGTCTCAAACGGTCGACCAGAAGGTGTGAGAAAGTCGGCCACGATTTCCGCCGTCGATTGATTCGATCCGTTGAAAGGAGCGCAAAAAGCCTCAGACCATTCAGAGAACGTGTCAACTGCGAGCGAGTTGTATTCTTTGCGCCGTGTTGCCAAGTAGGTGTATCCTCCGTTCAACCACAACTTAGTTCCTGCAGCTTTGGATGATTCCCGTCGTTTCGACTCCTCAATCGGTGGTAGGAGATAGTCACCGAGATTCGCAGGCAAAGACTTCCAGGAGCTGCTGTGGAATTTTGCAAGCCACTCCACGGCAGACTGGACTTGTCGAGGGCTGAGAACCGATCTCTTCCCGCCTTCCACTGGGAACTTGACTCTCAGATCGGTGAGAACAGTAGCCGTTATATCCTTCAATTCTCCATCTTGATCTTTTGTCTTCCAGCTGGAAGCCAAGCAGTGAGCTACTGCAACATCGTCTTCCAGCTGAGGAGCGATCTGTTCATAAAAGTACTGTTCCACGTCATAGCTGAGAATCTTGCGCAGGTGTCCTTCGTCTGTCGGCCCCGATGGAGGAGAAATAAGCTTGAGAATCAAGAAGAACGTGTTGTTTGTTCCGGCTGCTTTAGAAAGGCGACGAACAGAAGCAGCTGCTTTTGCATCGGTTGCTCTTGCGGTGAGGGCACAGATGTGGCCGTAGCCAGCCCACAAGGTCTGTAACTCGCGGAATGAAGTTATCTCGAGACCGAGCGGGCTTAGAAGAATTTCAGCAACACGCTGCGAGTCAGCATTCGCCATTTTTGTTTATAGAGTTGAGGGTATCATGAAACGGTCATCGACCAAAATAAAATAAAATGCTGAACTACGTCAGTCAATATGAGGAAGATGTCGGACCGGAAAATCACGTCGGATGTGGGGATCAAGTTACGTCTTTGAGAGGCTTGTAGATGGCATCTCAACCCCGCTCACCCACGTCAATAGCCCGGACGCATATCTTCAACTAGCCCATTGAGTCGTAACTAGTTGGAAGATCGGCCAAAATCTATAGTTTCCTTATCAGAACCTGGTTTGGTGTCTTCAGACACTCAAGAAGCATATGTAAGTATCAACTCTAACTAATGTATGCAAACGAAGTTTGACCTTGCTACAAGCTCTGGGGATCTGAAAATACTTTGAAATCATCATCCCAATAAGCCTTTTATCATTAATTATGGCAGCCGTAACACCAACCGTCAAGCTCGCCGTCCTGATAGACGCAGACAATGCCCAGGCCAGCATGGCAAACTTTGTGTTAGCAGAAATCGCCAAATACGGCACTGCTTTTGTGAAGCGCGCTTATAGCGACTGGACTGGCAATCATCTAAAGGGCTGGAAAGAAACCCTTCTCAAGCACTCGATTCAACCGATTCAGCAGTTTGCATAAACCATGGTGAAGAACTCGACCGATGTAGCCATGGTGATCGACGCCATGGATCTCCTGTACTCTAATCGCTTTGATGGTTTCTGGCTTGTCTCCAGCGATAGCGATTTTACTCGACTCGCCTCACGGAACCGTGAGTCTGGTCTGGTTGTATATGGGTGTGGAGAGCGCAAGACACCTCAACCTTTCGTAACTGCTTGCGACAAGTTCGTTTACATCGAGAATCTCGTGCCAAGGGCTGATTCAGTAGACCCAAGACGCTCTGGTGCCGCCGAAGCAATTTCAATAGACATGATGGGTGTAGAGATGGGGGTCGACAATCCCGTGACTACTATCGACGAGGTGGTGGAATGGCTACAAGAAGCTGCTGATGCAAAGTCAGATGACGATGGATGGGCTGGGCTTGCTGATGTTGGACAGCTTATTTAAAGGACACATGCAGACTTTAACTCTTGTACCTATGGTTACAAGAAGCTGAAGGGGTTGATATAATCTATTGAGATGTTTGATCTTGATCACCGTTTTTCCAGAGTGGGAAAACCGCTTGTGGTATATATGCGCCCTAAGGTGTAGACTGGTTAAGTCAACATATAAGCTTGGTTTTGTCAATTGAGGAGCGCATTTTTGTCTTGTATTCTCTCTTTCATCCTTGTCAGAGCTCTTTGAAAGATCTTGGTTCAGTGACTGCCTTTGTTTGCATTTAGCAGGCACTTGATTAACAAGTAGCGCCAACTGACTGGTCTACTAAGCGAGGAAACAAAGTTGAACAAGAATCTTAGACACTTGTTCAATAGAAAACACACTAAGCCTTGAGACATCTAAGTTGAATTTTTCGGTACCTCCAGAATCCACGGCTGGTGGTTGAGCGAGCACATCCACATCGAGCTTGGAGCAAGGCCTTCAACTTCTTGAACCCGGTACGTATTGAGCTGGTGTCGGCTAGATCTGCGTCAATTACTAAAGAATCTTGCTGATCTCTGCATGAAGCTACCGGCGGCCTCTTCAACATTATCAACTGCTTGTTTGAGACTGTCACGAACAATCTGACAAGCGAATCAAGCTAGAAACTCGCATAGCACAGCCTCGACGCCATGCCACGCTACGGAGAAACAAGCATAAATTGTCAAAACAAGGGAACCGCCGTGACAGGGGGCTGTCTAACAAGCTGTCTGATTCGTTTACACGCCACGACCCCTGCACTTAAGGCTGAGTCTAGAAGCAAAGGTGCTTCAAGGGGGCGCGTCTGTCCATTGGCTGGGAGGCCTAAAGAGACTGATATAAAAATCAAGATAATTTCCCGTCTTACTTTCCTTAGTAGACTTCATCCCCTTCACCGACTTCTTCTTTAACAAACACAACCATGAGGACTTCCATTACCTTGAGTCTTGTTGCTCTAGCCCCATTCCTGGCAGATGCACAGAGGTCACAGACCGACTACACCACTGAAACCGTCTTTTTACCCTCGAGATCAACTGGCAAGGCTAGCAACATCTACGCCTACCTCATCACCGAAACAGGTTCCAGAACCGAATACATTCTTGCCTGCCAGACAAATTTTGACGCCTCCTACACCTGCGATGGCGAATTCACAGGCATCACGGTGACCTACGAAAGCACAGACGTGAACGTTGCCTTTGGAAGCACAAGCTACGACTGCGAAGTAGGCACAGACGAGGCGGTTTGTGTAACAAAGACCAGATCTGTTCGCGGCGAAACAACTACGACTCTTGACTCTTCGGAAAGCTCTGAGTGGATGACGGCGATTACTATCGTTGACCACAGAAAGAGAGGCACCAAAGCAAGTTCTGCCGAGCCGGCTGAGACTAGCAATTCGAAACTCTGCAAACGGAAAAACCGTGACTCTGGAGGATCGGACTCGGACTCTGATAGTTCCAGCTCAAGCTCAAGCTCAAGCTCAAGCTCAAGCAGAAAGAGTGGCAGTGGTAGCAACAGTGATGATGATTGCTCAGCGGGTTCTTTCTTGTCTTGGAATTGGGGCATCTTGGGGCTGGGTCTGGCAGGTTATGTTGTTTTGAACTTGCGATAAAGATATGGCTTTCATTTTAGCATTTACGTTCTTCGATACTCTTGGCATAGACAAAGGGCACCTGGTTTATAAATCAGAGTTATCTTTTACATTACACGACGTAACGGATGTGCCACATACTGTATATGCAATGCTATTTAATTATGAAATTTCTTGTTAGAAAAACGGAACTTGAAATGCGTTGTTTCAAGCAAATCATAATTAACACGCATTGACATTCTCTTGCACAATTTGAGCATTATATACCCGAATACACACTCAGTTGCCACTAAGGCGCGGTGTCAGTCACCATGGAATCATGTACATCTCTATGAAAAGTCTATTGTCATCACTAATGCTTATCTAGCCATCGTCTACCGTGAAGTTGCCCTTTTCTATGCGTACCCTCATCTATGCGTGCCGTCTATATGAATGTCATGTCTATGCGTATCCTTTATGCCCAACCAATTCTAAAAAGTTCATAGCCGCTCTCATCTCCTCGTCCCACGCCACTTCGCTTATCAAGCTTTTGGCGCTCTAAGATGTCAAGCTTTTGCCCTGACTTGCCCCTAGGTCGATCTGATGCCGTGAAGGCAGCTTCGACCGTATCTCCAATACCTGCAAACTTTCCGTTGGGGCGTATCGTGACGAGCAGCCAGAAGAGTCCACCGTCTGCAAGGAGCTGCGTTGCGCAGTCGCGTAGCCATCGGGCGTGCTCGGGAGCGTATACTACGTCTGTTGCGAATAGCATCCTGGCTGGTACATCGAAGGGCGCGTCCTGTGAAGGGTTTGCCCAGTCGAGGCAAGATGTTTCAATCTCCGAAACGGGATCTTCGGAGTAGTTGAGTGAAATATTGGATTGCAAATTCTCGAGAACAGTTGGATGATAATCTGTGGCGATGATCTTGGAGTCTTTCATACCCAGGGCAGGAATCAGCTTTCCAAGAACAAGACTGACCAGCCCTGTGCCGGCGCCAAGCTCGATTATACGGTTGTGTGTGGTAGGCGAAAGGTCGGTGAGCCCAAATCGTTCTGGTGATGTACACATGAGATCGGAGAAGACGATAGAGGCTCCCCAGCTTTGGAGGCCAACATCTTCAAAGTCTGTACCATTTGTTCCAGCCAATCCGTCGTTGAGCTGAACTTGAATATGTTGCGCTTCCTGTCCTGGGATGGCAGTCTCGAAAGAGAACTGTCGTAAATAAGGAGAGTTTTGATCTTCTTCGTCCAAAGCACTTGCGAAAAGAGACTCAAAGATGTATGCAGCCTGATCAAGAGCGCGCTGACTTGACTCTTCAGAGGTAAATATCGGGAGGCTCTCAGCACGTGAGATGAAGCCTGTCAACCAACGCTCGGTGAAAGACTTTTCATAGGCGTCAGCGCGAATAGTTGTAGGGGTTTGCTCTGCGTTGTCATCGTCGTCGTCGTCTTGTTCGTTTCCAGATGTGTAACCGGAATCCACCACGGGTTCAACAAGTGAATGCTTTGTATCGACAGCCAGTTCGAGGGAAAACGGGAATGATAGAGGACAGTAAATGGCGGCCAAGTGGTGCAGGGCCTTGAATACCTCTGATTCGGTGAGTTTGGCCAGGGTGAAAAGAGGCGGTAAGCTGCTCGAAGGCAGCGACAAGGTACGAGGTGTGCTCATTCTCATCTATTCCGCTGGGATTATTATTATGAGATGAGTGGTTATGATCGTGGAGTCGAGATAAAGATAAAGATGCCGAATTTCGCGGAGAAAAGAAGGAGAAAATTGTTCTAGAGACCCAAAAAGTGGATAAGGCGCTACCCTGAATAGGTCTAAGCTTGGTCCCCCGGATGAAGCTATCATGAAAATTCTGCTTCCATTTTGCTGACTCGAGTGTCAAAGTCCCACGTGGCCCATTGTTACGCTAGAAGCTGGGGCGATGAATTCTAGCACCTTTTGGAAAAGATTTATTAGTGATTGACTTGTGCGCTAAGTATTAGTTAGTGTATTATTTGCGCTTGGAGGGCCCTGGCCAAGGCTAAGAAGTGTCAAGGGTGCGAAAAAAGATGGCCGGAAGAATTTGGCAGAGTCGTCGCACAAATATGGGCATTGTTTTATTCCGGTCCGATGCTGTGCAAGGTTACACGAGGCCGCGAATAGATTGAGAGTTGTCGCAACGTGTTTCAGTTTCAGCAATAAACTCTCACTCAAGTGGATATATAAAGTCCATCATTCAATTGGAATTTATACGAGTCTTAGACGGGGTAGCTACCCTCTGTTGACTTGGTTTCATGATTCCGTTCTTCTTCAGTCACCTCCCGGCGATCACGTGGCTAGATAGACCATTATAGTAACGCCCCCCAACGGGGCCACCATAGAGAATCAACCAAGATCACATACATAAACCAATAATAGTAGGACTTGTTGATCGATTTATAGATAAGAAAGGACAAGCGAGATGTAATAACTGGATACAAACTTTACGATGCGACAAGGGCCAAGCTATGAATACAGATGAGATGGGGTTTATGTTTCTTATTCTCCTGCCGATATTAGACAAAATAACCGTGGCTATATTATTCTCCTGCCGATATTAGACAAAACAACCGTGGCTATAGGCTATAATTCCATACCATACTGGCATATAGATATCAAATCGGAGCTTGAATGTCTGTGTCGCCTGGGGCTAGATAATCTGCACAAAAACTGACATGTCTACTCCGCACTTACAGATTTATTATACCGTAGGATGAGCGACGCCAAGAAAAATGTAGAATAAATCCGTCATAATACAACATCACTATAGAAAGAAGCTCATCGATATTCATCTGAACACAACTACCGTGTAAATCTATTGGCTGTCCATGTCTCAAGAGCGAAGATAAAAAAAACGGGCTTTATTTCCTGCCTCTTTTAGCAATGGCACGATAGCACACACACGTCAATATGGAGCAACAGAATGTAACGTCCGCGGTGAAAAGTTCATCAGCCGGTCTATTTAAGGGAGTGACGGCCAAATCAATCCATTTCAGTCGTCTCGGCCGAGCAAAGGAGCGTCCTGTTAATGACAGCTGAAACAATAGCGGCGGGTTCGAAACGTCAAACATGACTTTATACCAAATCGGTCTCTAATCCTTGCTTGAATACATTCTCATGTGGAATAGCGCCACGGGAATCTTGCTCGTTCTAGCCGGTTATTGCGGCACCTAAAACACGACGTGAGATTTGAAGGAGATGGCTGTGGGGTGACTGCGGTGATACTGGACGATTTCCGGTGATGGTAGGGATGGGTCTGCTTGGCGTTTGTCGTTCTTCCCAATGCAAAAAACACGCTTATCTGGTAGTCTTGGTTTAAGTACTGGGACTCTCCCGCTAGATCATAGACCTAATCGTTAAACATTCTTTCTTTGTTTGTTCTCTAGCTATCTTACAATCTTTTTGCCCGTTTGTCTGTCTTTCGTTATAGTGACAACTTGGGCTGGCCTGAGTTCAACGTTCTTTAATTACTTTACCACCATTCGCTCATATAACAATCATTCACAATGCGTTTCGAACTCGCTTCTCTCCTCTTGGCCGCTGCCTCTTCAGTCTCTGCCCAGGCTGTTGTTGGAAAGGCTTATGGTTTTGCCTCTGGTGTGACCGGTGGTGGCGATGCCAAGGCCGCTGCTCCCTCTTCCGTCGAGGAGCTCGGCCAGTGGCTCTCTGACGATGAGCCCCGAACTATCCTGATCGACAAGGAGTGGGATTTCACCGGAGTGAAGGACACTGCTCCTGGCTGTGACCGCAAGGTCTGCTCTCACGCTGAGGGTGGCCAGCTCTACCTCAACGACCTCTCTTGCGGTGGTGACGACGTCAACGCTGTTAGCTCCATTGAATACGACGCCGCCGGCGTTGCTCCTCTTGCTGTTGGCAGCAACAAGAGCATCATCAGCAGCAACGGAAAGGGTGTTCTGAAGGGCAAGGGTCTCCAGCTTGTTTCTGGAGCCAGCAACGTTATCATCCAGGGTATTGAGTTCACCAACATGAACCCCGAGATTGTCTGGGGTGGTGATGCTCTTGACCTCAAGGGTGGCAACGACGGTGTCTGGATCGACCACTGCAAGTTCTCTCTCGTCGGCCGCATGTTCATCGTTTCTCACTTCGAGGGATCTCGCATGACCATCTCCAACTCCGAGTTTGACGGTGTCAACGAGGCTTCCGCCAGCTGCAACAACAACCACTACTGGACCATGATGTTCATCGCCGACGGTGACAAGGTCACTCTTGACAGGAACTACCTCCACGACGTCTCCGGCCGTGCCCCAAAGCTTGGCCAGAGCGGTGTCAGCAGCGTTGTCCAGGCATCCAACAACCTTTTCAGCAACATGAAGGGTCACGCTTTCGATGCTTACGACGGTGTTTCCGCTATCCTCGAGGGTAACGCTTTCGAGTCTGTCGACACTCCCATCACTGAGACCGGTGCTGCCGTTGGTACTGTCTTTGGCGCCCCCAACGAGCAGGCTAACGCTGGTTGCGAGGCCGCCATCGGCCGTGCTTGTGCTGAGAACAGCTTCACCTCCAGCGGTGACTGGACTGACAAGGGTGACGCCTCTGCTCTCAGTGCCTGGGCTGATCTCAAGGAGTTCCTCGTCGAGCCTGTGCCTGCCGCTGAGGTTGCTGCCCTTGTCAAGGGCAGTGCTGGCCCTGCTGGTCTTGGTTCCGCTTCCTCTGCTCCCAATGAGGTCGCCGCCGAGGAGACTGCTGCTGAGGAGCCTGCTCCCGCTGCTGAGACTCCCGCATCCGAGGCCCCTGCTGCTGAGACTCCCGCTGCCTGCTGAGACTCCCGCTGCCGAGGCCCCTGCTGCCGAAGAGCCTGCTGCCGAAGAGCCCGCCGCTGAGGCCCCTGCCAAGGAGGAGCCTGCCACCGAGAAGCCCGCCGAGGACTCTAGCTCTGGTGAGATGGTCGCTCAGTGGAACCAATGTGGTGGAACTGGCTACTCTGGCTCTACCAAGTGTGCCACTGGTACGTCTTGCGTTGTCCAGAATGACTACTACTCCCAGTGCCTGAGCTCTTCTTCCCGTAGGGCCAAGCGAGCTCTCCGTGCCATGAACTAAGGCATGGGACGAAATGCGCTCTGGGTACCTAGGATGTCTGCCTATTCTAGAGACCATTTGTTTAGATAGACTCGGCCTTTGTAGCATCATATTAGCTCTTGGTTGTATATACTCTCAGAAAATATTCATATCACATAGTTCAGATAGCAGTATAAGAACATGAATCACTGCCTAATACAAATATCTCAAGAAACTAGTACGTACATTCAGCTAGAAATATCCACGCAGTCTGCAAATAGTTACATAATTCAGCCACCTTGACCTCAACTGGCTAGAAAAAGCCGCTGTTTTCATGACAGCTTTGGTTTGGCCTTTTTCTTTATCCAGGCGCCAGCTGATTAATTGTCGTGCAGAGCAGCACTGATCCATTACAATAACGGCAAAATAGAGTATCCGATGCCTGACTTGCTACATTCAATCATCGATCTAAACATATTTGAACTTGTAGCAATACTCAATTCCTGAATCTCAACAGCGTAAAGGACTTGGTTAGTTCACGAAACTACAAATATTCCAGCAATCTCAAGTGTAAGAACTTTGCGACAAGACTTCCAAGGGCAAAAAAGAGACTCGGGGCGGCCGCCGATGGCCATCATGTCCGAGCAGCGTATTTAGATGAGCTTGCAGCTTCACTGAATGATCGGTATTGTCTTACCGAAGAGATGAAGGATCAAGACGATGCCATCGACATGACCAGATAAGCCATCGAAGCTCTTCCCAACGATTACCCTGACAGAGCAGAGTGGCTGAGCTTTCTTGATAGTCTTCTTTGGTGGGTGGCCGGTTCTCGCAGCTTGGCATTCTATCCGATCTTGACGAAGCGATCATCGCGGCCCCTCTCTGAGCATCCTCAGCGCTTAGAATGGTTGAGCACCCTCAGCGTACAGCTGGGAGACCGCTTCTCTATTACCGGAGACGCAACGGACTTGGAGCATGCCATCAACACATCAAGGCAAGTGGTCAAGGGGACTAACAAGGACCATACCAACCGGCCTCTATGCCTGATAAACCTCGACAAGCACCTAAATGATAAGTTCTCCTATCTTGGGAGTCTAGCTGATCTAGAGGAAACTATCTTGGTCGTCAGAGAAGCCATCGTAATCAGCCACAGGGATTATACTGATCGGGCTAACTTGATGGACACTCTTGGAGCATTCCTCGGAGCTCGATTCTCGAGTCAAGGGAAGATAGGGGATTTGGAAGAGGCCATCCAGGTGATTAGAGAGGCGGTGCGCATAACCTCCATAAGTAGCCCGGACCTAGGAATATGGCTCAACTCTCTTAGCGTTCGGCTCGGCGACCGGTTCTGAGGTCAAGGAAATATTAAAGACCTAGAAGAGTCCGTTACAGTCGCAAGTGAGGCCATTGAACTCACAGCTGAAGGTCATACTGACCGGCTGATACTGCTGCATAACCTCGCTCTGCAACTCAGCGCACAAGTTTCTCGCACAGGGGTGGCAGCAACCCTGGAGGAAGCCATCGATATGGCGAGACAGGAAATAGAAGCAAGCCCTGGCGGCCACTCTAAGCGGCCCAATCTGCTAACTAATCTTTGCGTCCAGCTCACCAGCCGAATGTTGAAGACAGGAGACATTAAAGATCTAGAAAAGGCTATCGACGTAAGTAAAAAAAACAGTCAGAATGACCGTCGCAGGTCATTCTGATGGGGCGGTATGGCTATTTAACCTCAGTCGCTCCCTAAACCATCGGTATATAAGCACACGTACAATGGAGGACTTGGAAGAAACCACGGCAGCTGCCAGTCAAGCCGTGGAGGTTTCCTCTGACGCACTGCATATGGTGGATTCCGACGGGGTCCCTCGGAAAGTTTCCGTTCCATGCAGCAGGCTATCACCTCCTCATCCATCAAGACGATTTATCGATACCCGCCAGGCGCACAACAAGGCCGTTGAAATAGAGAGACAGAAAGTGAAAAAAGAGTTGGAGGAGGGCAGCTTCTTTGGATCACGTAGGATTAAAACGCTAACTCTGAGTAGGCTAACAAGGCAGGACATCAGATTAGAAGCTCCAATACTTCAATCACAATACTATAAGATACACCTCGAATATGGGCCATTCATTGCATCTAATGCTGACAAGGAATAGCGATATTGCAATGGCGGTCTTAGCGAATACTCCATATTGGATGCTACCAGAGCCTCCATATTCAAACGACTGAAACACATCCCAAGGGTGCCTTCTGCTCCATACAGGCCTCATCTCCAGTCTTACATCCTGCCGCCCAGCTACCTACACTTCATCTAGTCCAGTCGCCAGTTCACTGAGCGCCAACTGGAAGGGCAGCGAAACAACGTCGTGGCTATCGATGAGGCAAAGGGTTATGAGCCCCAAGCTGCTGACAGGTAACCCCATGCGAATCAATATAGGAGACATACGGCGTATCAAGATCCAAGGGGAGCGACGATGCTTGGCAAGGGAATGTAGACCGTAAAAGTAAAGTTTGGACGTTTAGGCATGTTTACTGGTGCGCATCTTCCCTCGACTCACGCGTCCCTCGTGTAATCATTTCATCCGTTACCGCGGCATTGGTAGTGTGTGGTTTACCGTGGGACCTCCCTGGGTAGTTTTCTTGATTGTCTCGTCTGTTTTCGGCGACCTCGAGGTCGAGGTGTTTTGCACTGCAGGATAAAACCCAAAGGGGCCATAGTTGTTGATGAGGTACGGGGATGTTGGCGTCAGCCGTTAATGTCGCCGGTACACATCTTCTCTCTTGTCATTGATCCTGTATACACCTCCCATGTGGAAGTATTTGCTTAAGCTCGCTGTTGTCCGTGGTTGTTGCTTGTTCATGCTGTCAGGGGTTCAGATTAGCCCTTTTTTTTTTTATGTCTAGCTGTAGAGTGCTAAATGTCTTATGTCTCCACACTCTTGTTCAAAGTTCCAGTTAGGTAACGTCTCGCCGACCAGGCCCTAAAAGTTCGAGTCATCTGACAAGCGACATCTTACTAGCGTTATACGGGAACTTGCCATGTAACTTGACTGAGAACCAGGACTCGAAAAGACCACGAGGGATAGAGAGTGAGGTTAAAAACGACGGCATAGCGGCAAGAAAAAATATCTTGAGTTGTCCTGAACGGCGCTATTGACATACCTTTTAACGATTGAATCAATTGCAGTGGTAATCATGTTGTATCTCAGGTTCACGTGTCGTGCTCATAGTACTGTATCAGGAATATACCAAGAAATGTGCTTAGCAGCCTTGAAATGCGTAATATAACTGTGTCTTCTGTTGTTATAGAGAAGGCTTACGTCACAGGCAGGGGCGTATTAAACTTGTAAGGATAATGTGCGTAAGCTGAGCTACTTGGTGGATTATAACAGTAGCATAGAGTTACAACCAGAAACAGGCCTTATATTTCATAGAGTCAGATAGCAATGTCTCATATTACGTTAATGGAATGCAAGAAACACAAAAGTATGCGGATAGGATATTGTTTCATTGTAATAGTGGCCTCTTAATTGCATATATACTTGTGTCACAGACTGATGTTTAAATGTTACTAACAGCATCAACGTCGGCTACAACCACTAGAATGGCATGCAAGCGTAATTTTAAAGTTAAATAAGGCATTGGGAAGCGTGAAGAGATACGAAGTAAAGAGTTTATTTTAAAAATAAGACTAATGATTATACAGAGTAGAGAATCTTCATAATTTTAAAGTTAAATTACCAACTAACGTTAGTAAGTTCAGCTAATGAATAAGCATTTCTAAATAACTATTACTTTTAACTAAGTTAGTTATGAGTTAGCGTTATTAAGTTTAACTTTTACTATCTATATATCGTTTAATTATTCAAGCATAAAATATCAAACAGTATATAAGGATTAGTCTTGCCTCATGCCTTGCTACTTAGAAACATTTCAATACACAGTCCTTCTCTAACCACTCATAAATACTACTACTCTTTTTACCTTACTCTTTACTTGTTCTCAGCACCTGATCAACAATGCGTTTTGACGTCGTTTTCGTCCTTACATCCTTCTTGGCCCTGTCAGAGGCCAAACGCCGAGGATGCAGAGTCAACCCAAGCAACAGGGGAGAAGGATGGTACATGATTGAAAAAGGCGATAACATCAATAATGTTGCAGCCGACTTTTGCACCAGCCCCACCGTCATCAATGAATGGAACAGACTGAGGTCATTCCCCAGGCTTGGCGAAAGCATCAAGGTGCCCTGCCGTACTCGCCGCCGTGACTGCGCAAAGAACACGGCTACTGATGGCGCCTACGTTGTCGAGAGTGGCGACAATCTGAACGCCATTGCCCGCGATTTCTGTACAAACGCTGACACGATCCAAAAAAAGAACTCGCGTCTTATCAGGGACAAAAACTTTATTGAAACGGGCTGGGTTATTCAGGTTCCTTGCAGCTGGAATTAGTGTGGTAGTTACGTCTACAGATCTCTGTGGACTTGTACGTACTGTCCAGAGAATAGACTGGGATCCATGGGAATTTGCGGTTTTCAACCCTTTAACATGTTCGATACTATGTATCGGTCAATAATTAGTGAAGTGTAGGATTAATAACTCTAAGCTACTTGTATCTATCGTTATTGTTATTTACCTTTATCCTGCTAGCTATCAATATAAGATAACTAATTATATTCAATTACGTGTTATTGTCAGTAGCTACTTTGTGCTAAAGTGAACACATGCTGCAGAATTGCCACCCAATATGAGGAAAGCATACAATTATTGGAGGGCGCCCTTCTCATAACAAGCGGGGTAAGCAACTTACTTATACACGCAAATTCAACGACCTACCTTAGATTCCGTTACTGCATTCTCATCAGGACATTACCAAACCATGGCTTCAATAACTGTGACAGCCACCAAATCCGCCCCAGACGGTACCCTCAGCATCCAGCCGAAGAAAGACTCGCACACTTCCCACGGCCATGAGTTGAAAGACAAAACGCCCCTTCAGGCCATGTCGCACGGCGATGTGGTGCTGGACGGCATCCCAAAGCATGTAGACTTTGCATCTCACCGCAAATGGCAGCTCGAACACATGGCGGCAGCCTTTCGACACTGGCACCGAGAGGGTTATGTCGAAGGTATAAGCGGTCATATTTCAGTTCGAGACCCAGAGTTGACCAATGCTTTTTGGACGAACCCTCTGGGCCGACATTTTGGGCTTCTAAAAGTGACCGACATGATACTTGTCAATCTTGATGGACAAGTTATTGGTGGCAACCGCTCTCGTCCTCCCAACACTGCTGGCTTCCTCATCCACGCGTCCATCCACAAGGCCAGGTCTGATGTACACGCTATCTGTCACTCCCACAGTATTCATGGAAAAGCTTGGTCCGTGTTTGGTCGACGTCTCGAGATGTTGACGCAAGACGCTTGCAAGTTCCGGGGTGATGCCCACAGCGTTTATGATAGCTACGGAGGCGTAGTGTTGGGCAGTGAGGAAGGCGATCGCATTGCAGCAGCCATGGGCCCTCGTGGGAAGGGTTGCATCCTGCGAAACCACGGCATTCTGACTGTCGGTCAGACTGTGGATGAAGCCGCGTGGCTCTACACGTCCATGGAGAATAGCTGTCGTGTTCAACTTCTAGCTGAAGCCGCAGCGGCAAATGGTGTACCAAAGGTTCTTATTGAGGAAGAGGAGGCGAATTTCAATTTTGATGTCGAGAGCGATCCGGAAGTTTGCTATTGCGAGTTCCAGGTTTATTATGATCTGGAGGATGAGCTTTCCAATGGGGCTTTTAAGTATTAATACAGGCAGTCATTGGGCTAAAAACACGATGCCATCACTGAGGGGGCCCACGGCACACATTCACTTCGAAACGAGGGTCTACAAGCAATAGCCACATTCATTTATAGTGTCAATAAGAAGATCCGTCCACTGAATCATTATCATTGCTTACAAAACAAGCCGGTATAGCAATGCTCAAGTTCAGTCTTACTTAGGCAAGTCTAAATCATCAACCCTCAACCATCAGACACTATAAAATGAAGTGTCCAGTTCTTCCCCGTTACCATTGACATCTTCGAGGCTTCTCCCAGACCAGCCGCAGTCCCAGAAAGTCAATAACGCCCACAGCTTGATAAATCCATGAGCATACCCAAAGATAATCTGAGATATGACTAGTATAAAATCAGATGGATGCTGGAGAAAGTGTGGAATGATCTTGACAACCTTGGTCCAGAACATCCAAATCAACAAGAGCACCAAATCAGATGCGTGTGTGTGTTCAGCTTTGATCAGTGTCGCAATCAGCAACGTGTCCCACACGATAGCAAAGTTAACCAGGGCCGCCCAATACACCATGAATGCGCTCCAGGGGTAGCGAGAAACAAAAACAAGGTCGCGAAGCATGACAGGGTTGCTGCGGAATGTGGTACGAGCCCATCGCAAAAGCTGACCTCGAAACTTGGGCCACTCACCAAGAGTTGTCTCGATTGTTGCATCCTCAGTATCTTGAAAACAAATAAGCCATTGCTTCTTCATCGCGTCTCTAGTAAGAAAGTTATCGTCGTCAGGACCGAGTCCCTGACCTCCAAGCAGTCCAAAGAAGAACTTTTCGTGGCAGAAGCGCTCGAGCAGATTGGAATCACGAAGGAAGTCGGTTCGGTATGCGGCGGTTCGGCCTGAGATTACAAAAACACCGCCGTCGATGGCATTAGAAGCACGAAGTTCCCAGTTGTGACGCTGCAGATAGTTGCAGGCGATGAAGTTGACTATCGAAGGCCATGACCACTCTCCAGGCGTAGTGCGACGGACTCGCTTCTTTGTAGCAACCATACCGACATGCTCGTTCTCAAAAGGAGCGAGGACCGAGGGGATGAAGTTGTCTGGCCAGAAAACATGATCGTCAGCAAAGATGGTGATGGGCGTGGTCAAATTGGGCATAGCATGGGTGATCTGGTGGCGCTTGCTCGGTTCAGATAGGGCTGAGACGGAAATTTGAGTATGAGGAGAGTTTGGGCTCAGTTCACGAAGCACGTTTTGGCACTCCTGACGAAGAGTAGCTCCGACTGTAACGACGAGAATGCAGGCAGGGTGGTTTCTGAGAATGCTCTCGACACATTCTCTAAAGTCAGGTCCATGGGGGTCAATCGTGGGGAGTATGACAGTGCCGTCGTTACGAGTAAACGCTGGGTCGAGCTGAATCTTTGCAGGGCGATAGATCCAGGAACCAAAGACATGGCCGATCAAGCGGGCATAGCGAAGAACGAAGAGAGTGCAGAAGATCTTGGTCCAGATATCGTCGATCAGCAACCAGATGCAAGATAAGGACGCAGCCAAGGGGACGATAAGAAGAAGTGATGGAAACCAGCGAGCCGAGTAATGAGCCTTGGCAGGTAGCGCAGTAGGCCAATTTAAGAAGGCCATCTTACCTTACGCGATGATTGTGATATCAATGTTCTGTGGTATACGATTCCGGGAGTCAAAATCAAGGGAGTGGAGAGGATTGTTTTCTCAGCCGGACTCCTTAGAAACAAACATTTTATACGATCTGGCTGTGAGTGAATGATGAGGAGTGTTCAATGGATCACTGTTGTTCAGTGTTTGAACAGTGATTCGGTTAAAGAATAGTCATGTTCCACCCCTTTGTTCGCACCGAATGAACACAGGTCTATTGTTTTTGGACGCATAACTGATCGATAAGATTGGGCAGAAGGTAAACAAAAGTAAATAGATTAAAAATTCATCCTGGTTGTAGTTCTTGTCGGAAGAGAGTATGTAGTTTTACTCACTGCTCTGACGCTCCTTCATGCTCGTTAAATAGTATTGCTTGAGAATCTTTCGCTCGACAGGATACGTCTACTCAATCATCAACCTTTATGTAGTCTTTTATATTTACTGCAAGCCATGGATCGAGCCTCGTGAACTTACTCAGAAACAAAGCGACATGGCATATTGTGTCCCAACAGACTCAGTGGCATGATGAAAGAGGCGGTACAAGATAGCTATAAGATTCCTTTTACACAATCAACACATCGCCGTCGAGGGCACTAGCAAACAAACACAATTGAACGAGTTGAACTATAAACTACCGGGCTATAGACTGTCCCTGTTTTTAGAGATCAACTACAATGTTCAGGGAAAGGGACAGCAACCATTGCATTTTGTTGATTCGGAACGTGGAGCTTTGTGGCAAGGTCCATAGAAACATACATAGTCATGAATTCTTGATACAGAAGACCAAGGCCACCAACTCATTTCATTGTTACAATAAAAAGGACAGCTCGAGGATGTGGCAGCCTCCATCGTCTAAGGCAAATGCAAATTGTTTCTCAGACGAGGAATAAAATAATCACGTAAACACAATGCACCGATGGACGAGTCTTTCTTGTTTTGCTGTCTCCTCTCCACGATTCCCTTCTTCTTATGAGTATCTGGTAGCATCAGTCTGTACATTATTACTTTTGTTGTTCCAGGATTGTTCGTTGCAGCTTAAATAGCGTCCCATATTTGAAACTGGCTTAAATTATAGTTGTATGATTAAAGTAGTCTTGGAAATACCAGAAAGCACATCACAGACGACCAACATCAAATGGTTTAACGACATTTCGATACCAGATAGTGGCTTTTCCTAGTGCAATGATGCTATACATCTATTCTCTTTTGTAGAGGCTAAATCTAAAACATACCAAGGAAGCTACGCTTCTGCTTCTTCTCAGGAGGGTAGACAACGATGCGGTCCAGGTCAGCTCCCTTGACGTCCTTGCCGTTATCAAGTCCACCAACAGTGATGGTGTTCTTTCCCTTCTTAAGGGGTAGAAGAAGAGGCGTGGACAGAATGATCCCCTTGTGTGTGTCCTTCTGGTAAAGAGTGTGGACGTTCTCGGTGTCACCGTTGACAACAACGCTGCTGATACGTCGAATCTGCCAAGTACCGTTGATACGGTCGGGCTGACCCATGGGTTGATCACCGAAGCCCATATCATCAATGTCTAAGAGCAGGTGAGTATTCGTGTAGGCGTCAAGATATTTCATTGCACTTACTCTGGTGGTAGAAAGAAACCCACTGGTCTTGACCCTGTCCAGTAACGGTGAAGGTAGCCGTGCTGTCGTTGCCATAGATGCCGGTGGCAATGACATGATCAGTTCCAAAGGTCTAAGTCACAAGAGATGTCAGTAGTTGCGCAATAATATTGAGTGATTCAACTTACAGCTTCCTGGAGGTATGCATCACCGGCCAGCTTGGCGTTCTTTGACTTGTAGGTCTTGCCCTTGACGGGCTTCCATTCACCAGTCTTACTGCAAAGGTATCAACACTGGAAAACCATGGATTGGGTCATGAATCCTTACACGTTAAGGTCGTAGATATCGTGCCAGACGACCTTGAGGCTCTTTTCCTTCTCGTTGATATCGATAGGGAGCCAGACGTTGCGGCTCTCCCAGATCGAGTTCAAGTCCCACTTGAAGATGTTAGCGTCGCACTTCCAACAGAGGCACGAAACACACCTGATCGGCCATGTACAAGTATGTAGTCTGCTTGGTGCCGTTGATTCTCCAAGAGAAACCGGATTGAGTGCTGTAGGTTCTGGTGTAGGCTGGCGCGACAAAGAAAGGCTGCGACCAAGGTCCTTCAAGCTTATCGGCTCGCATAGCCACGACGTCTAACACAGTCAATTAGCTACATTATTGAAACTTGTTCGGGCCACACACTGTTGGGACGGTAGCCGGTCTTGTGACTCATCAGGGTCCAGTAGCTCTTCTCGGTCTGGATGATGGTAGGAGCTTCGAAATCGTACTTGGGGAATCGATAAGTGACCTTCTCGATGTCGGTGAGGTTGCTGTTGAACTGGCTGACGTAAACATCACGGCCCTCGACACGGTCACCGTTGGAGTACAGGGCGTAGGATTTGCCAGACTTGTAGTCGACGAAGGCACCGAAGTCCTGAGACCAGTTGCCCAGAGGAGCAATGGCGTGCTCAAACTTGTAAGGTCCGGCGATGTTATCCGAGGTAGCCAAGCCCTGGAGAAGCAAGCTGTAGTTTCGGTCATCGGCGTGCCACCACATCTAAGACACTACATTAGTATCGGTCTTTGCGAACTTTGAGGAGAGCGTTCATACGTGGTACTTGCCAGTCTCTTCGCTGTAGAGCACCTTGGGGCGTTGGATGATGCTCTCGGGAGAAATGAACTCATGGCCTTCCTCAGGCTCTGTAGAACTTTTAGTAATAAGTTTTGCCAAAGCTAGACAACAACTTACCCAAGGCCAGACCGTGAGAAGTCCAGGTAGCAAGGTCATCTGAACTGTAGACAGAAATACCGCCACCCTCTTCCTTCTCCTCAGTCTTGTGTTCTCCAAACCAGTAGAACTTGCCGCTTTCCTGATCGACGCAAAGACCACCAGCATGAGCATTGAAGAGGTTACCCTCGGTATCGTACCATCGAGCACCGGGAACAATCCACTTGGCACTCGCACAGGCGGCAAACGCCAGAGTGAGGAACTTGACCATCTTGAAGGGCGACTTGGGTGATCAATTGGCGATAGGGATCAGGTCGGTCACTTGTCAACAAATACGAAAACGTGATAACTTGCTGTTTTATAGCTACTGACCAGCTGGCTCGGTGTATCTCTAACCGACGCGGCAGAACTTAGACGGTCGTCATTCCCCAGATCGGCAGCATCCCCGCCAGTTGAATTGGGGTTGAGATTGACACGTCTTATTACGTTGCAATGCAGGCAGGTTCTGCCCTGGTCTCTTCTCCCAAAAAACGCGGGGATGGTCCAATGCTTTCCCCTAGTGGTGTGGTTGTTGGTAACTTATTATGTCGATCCCCCGCAGGATTGGTAGACGCTTCAATCAAGACACTCCTTGGCAGCAAATTTCCCCAGAGCAACGTACGGATAATTGCCCACCACCAATCAACCATCACTGTGCCTGTCAGCAGAAAAAGTGTAAGTGGACTAGCGTTGTAACCTCGGTCCTTTTCCTTCTGCATTACGACGTTCCAACAACCTTAATTCCAGTCAATCGTTACCGAAATGCAAGATTACATCTCTGCTCTGGTCTTACACATGCACATGTCGTTCAATTTACCTCAAAATTAAGTTCGTGGAGACTTCATTTGAGAGGAAGGAGCAAGGCGGCTGAGTCGGCTACTCCCGACCAGCCACGTGATGAGTACCCAATTAGGCAGTTGTCCCAAAAAGGTAATTTTTTCATTCGGATCATATGAAGGCTCGCTGGGTGTAGAGAATGAAGTAATAGACTCAAGTGTGGTGCTAAATGCCGTTCTTCAACCTTATCAGGCCTTTTAATTTGACGGAGAACGTGTTATTGGCTTTCAGGGCCAAACTTATGATCTGTACGAATCAACAAAATGAAGCTATTTCTCTAAAGAAAAGTGCCTCTAATCTATCAGGAATCGCCATCTCCAGCATTCTGAAGCGCTAGCCTTTGGCGTTCCCGGAATGCTCTTAGACTCCCAACAGTAGGTAGAGGATTCAGGTAATCTTCATCCTCCCTGAAAATCCTGGCGCCATACCATTTCTCTCTCGGACGGATCCAACCCTCCGGCGTACTCTCTGCTACATGCGTCCAATTCATACCTTTCCGTTCCTCGGCAGATAATAATTGAGCACCAGCCTTCCTTTCGTTATCCCATAGATAAGGAATCATAGAATCAAACGTTTCCCTCCAATCCTTCTCTGTGAAAATACCGAGCTCTTCGTCTGAAACCCACGTCACATTGGTGGCCAACGTGACTGGCAGTCTTGCGCCGTTGGACGTAGATCTCCACGGACGTCCTTCGGCCAGCAAGAATAATGCGTCCTTGCTATGCGTCACAAAGTTTCCGAGGTCTGTACGTATATAGTGTGCGTCCTTAGAACTGTCTCGCCCAGGATAATCCGCTCGCCTCGGAAAACTTGCGAAAGGGAAAGCCCAAGTAGTAGTTTCACCTTGACCACCCCGTACGTGACAACGGAAGATCGTCTCGTGTACCGGCATGGGGAAACGATAATCATATTGGTTGAATGCAAATATTGTGAATTCAGCTGCCTTCGTCATCTCCAAGTCCGCCACGTGCTGTAGCGCTTGTACGTACGACCTCCAACACCCTGCCCCACGTCTCTGGCTACATTTCTTTCCTATGTAGTCATCTGGGCACCTTATCTGGAGATTTCGTATGTGCGGAAGACAAATGGGGTGGAACACCTCATTTGAGTCCCAGGTCCCTAACATGGCATCGCAAATGGGACGCATTTCGACACGAAAGTCTTGCATGCGAGGTAGAAGATGTCGCAGGGCCTCGCACAGATGTACTGGCTCGTTGTCATTACAAGCAGCCACTACGTCAAACTCCAAGTTGACACAGCTTGTAGGAAGTGATTTGAGGATGGCTGAGATTGCGGCGCTGGCAGTACGCGTAGTTTTGAGGGAAAAGGATTCCAAGCCCGCCATAAACACAACAACCTCTTCGGCTAGTCGACGTATGCGTCTGCCAAGCGTCTTGCTGGGCCTGGGGATATGTTCGTCTCGAATGAGCCGGAGCGTTAAGTAGCGAGTTAAAGTGATGGCCTGGCGGTCGTGACATGACAGGAATCGATCTATTTGATCGCCAGCAACCAATACTAGGCTCTTGTAGAGATAAGGCAAGGCGTAAGCCCGCAATCTTCGATTCACACGCGAACAGCACGCGATGGCTGAACGTCCGTTTTCAGCATTGTTAATATCGCGAAATATCTGATTGAGTAGCTCAGATGGAAGAGTATCAATGATGGGAGCCATCTTGGAGGTTGTTCACATGAGTCAGGTGTGGAACTGTGCAAGATATGGAATTTTACTACAGGTTTTTGACGAGCATCTATGAACAGACGAGATGAGGCTTGGCTGTGGACTCTCGGGTTAAATCTAATCCAGGGTTCGCCTCCAATGCACTAACCAACCAAGTGGGACGAGTAAGTAACCTCGGGGTCTCCATAAATGATGACGCTGGGTAACAAGTATAAGTAGGGATTGGCGCTTGCTTGTGTGCTTATTCGTTCTTTCCGTCATTAGAATTACTCATTCCTCAATCTTAAACACTCCTTTGTTTGTAACAATCTTATCAAACATGCCTCTCATTATTCACCATCTCCATGTCTCCCAATCCGAGCGTCTGCCCTGGCTTTGCGAGGAGCTGGGAGTCGAATACGACCTCAAGACATACAGTCGATCTCCCCTACTTGCTCCACCCGAATTAAAAGCACGACATCCTATGGGCACCGCCCCTGTTATCCAGGATGGCGACCTGACTCTGGGTGAAAGCTGCGCCTGCATTGAATACATCAGCCACAAATACGCTAATGGAAAGCTGTTCCTGCGTCCCGAGGACCCTGCGTATGCGGAATTTTTGTACTGGTGGCACTGGGCCGGTAGCACCCTCCAATCTATTATGGGTCGCCTCATGATGGCCGACTTTGCTAAAGTGGGCGAAGACAATCCCATGAGGCAATTTTCAAAGGCCAAGATCAGCCAGTGCTTGAAGTCGTTGGATGAACGACTCGCGAACAACGAATGGCTCGCTGGTCGCGATTTTACAGTCGCAGACATCATGGTCGTTTTCTCTCTGACCACAATGAGATACTTTGTGCCCTGCAGTTGGGCAGAGTATCCAAATGTGTTGAGCTATCTTCAGCGTATCAGTAGCAGGGAAGCGTATCAGAAGACAATGAAGAAGATCGACCCCGACATGGAGCTGGCTCTGAGTGCTGACCCGCCCCAGAGCAAATTCAAGCTATAAGAAAGAGATATCCAAGGAAAAATCTGTCTCTTCTTAGTTGGATGAAACTATCGAAATCATGTTACTAGATTCTCGGCTTTTTGAGATGAATGGTGGAGCATGCTGTCAAGCATCAACCAGTTTGATCAGTGTACATGTAGACGCTTAAGAGACAGTCTCAGGCTTAATTTTAATTGACGGAGAACCATGAGTTATGTTTATATATATATTCAGACACCTATTGGTAGACGGTTTGCACGTAATCTAAATGGAACTTTTGTATCATGATGACAGGCGCGGGCTTCACCTCACAATTAGCATCTCCGACATATCTCCCAATGCAGAAAAGCCCGTTATCTTCCTAGTCCAGGGCGCTTGGAATCGAGGATACCATCACGAAAAACTGAGGCAGTCATTGGTGAGCAAAAGGTTCACTGTTCTTCAGCCTGACAACGTCTCCACCAGGGAGGTTGCAGATATTAAAGGAAAATCCCATTTGGACGACATATCAGCTATCAGGAAGGCTATGGAGCCTTGGATAGAGCAAATAAAGCGCATAGTCCTCGTCTGCCATAGCTATGGCGGTATTCCTGGATCAGCTGCTGTTGAAGGACACCAGGTCCATGAACGACAGAGTAAAGGCTTACTTGGTGGCATTACTCACGTTGTATACATTTCAGCGTTTGCTCTTTCAGCTCGTAATCTTTCTCTTTTGGGTGCGATTGGAGGAACCTATGGGCTCTTCTTGAATAGACCTGTATGTTCTTCCCCGCGCTGATAATTAGAATCTAAGCTATGGTTGACGTTTGACGTATTGTAGGAAGATGCTTTGTATCTGAACGAAAAGGCCAAAGAAACCTTCTACAATGACATTGACCCAGAAAAAGCAACGAATGTAATTGGAAAGTGAGCTCAACAAAATGCAGGCAGTCTTGAAACTCCGTCAGGTTTTGTTGCTACGGATGTTAGCGTGCCAACGACCTATATCGTCTGCGAGAACGATAACTGCATACCGGTGCAAGGCCAGTTGGCCATGGCCAGCGCACTAGGTAGTAACGCGAATGTAGAGAGAATCTACGTAGGGCATTGTACGTTTTTGAACGATGAGACTCTTCCCAAAGTAGTGGCTATTATCGACAAGGTCGCCCAGTAACATGGCTGTGTATTGGAAGATGGTATAACTATCAATGCGATGCAGTGATGGACTGTTTGGTCGTCCACTATTTCAGAAGGGTTCTTAAGAATATTCTTACATATATATGAGTTTCGTCCTAATACCAGATAGGCACTGAATAATTCCCCGTACCATTAGTACCCGGGGATGTGTTGAGAAGGTGAAAAAAGTTTGACGGTGGTTAATATACACTGCCGCTGTTTGGACCAGAACAGCAAATCTGTATCCGGAACCCTCAACAAAGAAAAGCCCACAGGCTCAAACCAACGCCAATAGCATTACATGCTGAACAAGAGATTTAACGTCGCCCAGCCTTACTTAAGTGATGGCCCATAGCTAATCGAAACCTCGTCCATTCTCTTGATCCCACTCATGCCCTTAATGTTCTGAGCTTTCGCATCTCAAAGTATACTCTCATTGCTGGCGTTGTCTGAGTTGTAAGCCACCGCAATCCGACTTGATGGCCTAGCGTTCACATACTCGTCTGGTATTAATTCGTCACGGTATCTTCTGCCACTGTGGTTTCCATACATTGGCAGCTTGAAAGAGTTCTTCGTACCGTCACTGTCGTCTTTGCTTCCGTATCTGATTCGAACATACAGAGGCCGCAGTACGGGGATAGACGAACACATAATGGTGACTGTACTTTCAGTCGCAGACCAGATAAGCATAGGGACAGTATCATCTGCAGGTTATTTAGTAGGATTTGTGTGAACAATTGGATCAGATGACATACAGATGTACTCGTTGGCGGCTAAACCATCCAAGCCTACTGTGCGCACGATAGCACAAATACCAGCACTAGCAATACTCAACTCATATAGCAGGTATTACTTGAAAGGATTGACATGACTTACAAGATGCCAAGACTGAGGCCGCATGCGACTGTGATCTTCTCTTTGAGTTTCATATTGAGCTTCCAGATGATGAACCAAGGAAAAATAGCGAAGCGGAAGTCCATAGCGACAAACCAAGCTGCAGGTATTAGCGCAAGTACTCCGTTATGCTTTTCATGATTTGACGTCTTACATCCGCAAGTCAAGCCAACCTTTGAAAAGTCAATCCAGCACAACACTGGTATGGACTTATTCCAAGTATATTCGACTGGGTTGCATTGAAATACCACAACAATGCTGATGAAGAGTGTAATAATAGCGGTGCACGCCAGGAATATCCAAATAAAGGCCTTCTGAAACTCATTCCTCACGATTCGTAGGAGGAAGACACCAACAGAGCATTTCCCGATACCGATGACCATAATGCCAAAGACTTGACTGTAGATCTCAAGTTCAACAGCTTTGAAGTATACAAGAGCGTTTCCAATATCGTCAAATCGTCGACCAAGACCGTAATTTGTCGCTGCACTGACGAAGGCGGAGTAAACAATCTGGAAAACCTAGTAAGCTGTCAGAACATCTCAGCGATGGCGAAATAACAAAGTTGATCCCTACCAGCGAAGTTACAACCAGATAATCATCAGCACCGACGGAATGGAGTATTTTTGCTCGAGTATAGAGCCTCAGAACAACAAAGATGAAACCAATTATGACTTGAGCCCACAAGACAGCATTGGTCATGGGGCCCAACCCTCCGTAATACTCACTCATGAGAGTGCTTGAAAACGAAAGTCTGGCAAAATTCAATAACGAGCAGTGCGACTCTGGTAGAAAAGAAGATAGAAGAAGTCCAGATATTCACTACCAAGTTGGAGGAGTTTGTCTTGCATTTGAAGACAAAGGAGTGAAAATCTAGTGCCACTAACTCTTCTACATGAGAGGAACAACAGCAACAAGAGCCTATTACCGGCCACATTGGTGACGCAAAATTAGGTCATACGTTTGGTCTTTAGTAAAGCTTGTAATTAGTGTCACCGATGTACAAGAAGAAATAAGACAGTGAGTATGTGATCACTCATTATTGCCGTATTCCAATTTGGGATATGAGAGTAGCATTCACGTTTAAACAACCTTGTCAAAGACTCTCAAAGCTAGGAATCTAACCCAGCTTTACCACGATCTGCACTCCCAGAAAGTGAGAGTGACATGAAGTTGGAAATGTCTCTTTCGTGTTAAGCAAACATTTTACCTGCAAGTCACAAACAAAGCTAGCTATCACCTTTCAAAATCCACAATCACCAAGGAGTTCATAGTCACCAAGAAAAACTGAAGAATAATGAAGCCAGATAATATGTTAAATCCTCAACCACTCCTCTCTACCTTAACACCTGATACTAGATAATATGCTTCTATATCCACTTCTTCTTCTAGAAGGAAAAAGTCTAGACTTGAAAAGTTCAAAAACTGTTACTACTCTAAGCTCTTTATCTATGATATCGTGCTGCCACCCACAGGAGCCAGCATCAGCCAAGCTACCATGGACGTTCAAATGATGTCGCTGCTCTCTGCTTCTGAGCGGACCATGGGCCAATGGCAGGATCTCTTGACCTGGGCTGGCTTCAAGATTATCAGATTTTGGCCTGATCCGCAGCAGTATGAGATGTTGATTGAAGCTGAGATTGCCTGAGAGATAATAGGTAAGATTTATAGTAGGCAGATAAAGGTAAATGATTTGTTGAATAACTGGTTTGAATGTTAGCTAGCTCTGACACCAGAATCTTGGAGAAGTAAAATTGCTTTTATCCTTGAAGTCAAATATAAAGCTTACCAGCAACATTTTTATAAATGTTTAGTTGGTTATCCCCGCATGGCGGTATATTCTCTTCTCTAGCGATCGTTGGAGATTAGAAAGCTGCATAAACTATGGTTCAGTCCCCATGTAAGCTTGATTCCTAGGTCCCACGTCTAAGAATACTAGTAATCTCACGCTCGCACCTTATTCATAGTTTGTTGTCACTCCTCCCTTCAGCCTTAGTTTTCATACTTTCTCAGCCCAGGACAAAGTCGCTCAATTACCTTCTTACCACAGCACTGAATCTGCTGAGGATGACATCAAACGCAGACTTTGACCTGACGCACTGGCAAGTGCATGAGACTGAGACAGATTGTGATCTGGTCTTTCGCTCGATCTCGGGACAGGTGTTCTATTGTCATATTTGGCCCACCAAATTTATTCGATCTCCAGCTGTTGAAGAGAAGTGTTTCAAGTGCCTCGAGATTGTGCGAACTGGTGAAGTGGAGATGGACGGTTTTTGCGAGGAAGATGCCCATGACTGGCTCTTTCAATCCTTCAAGTCCTTGATTGCTCAACTAGTACAGCCCTCAAGAGCAGAAGCTGTTGCAGATCTGACCTTGGCACATTATTTCTTTCCTCGGCAAACATAAAACATCCATCTTATTGCGGTGGATGATGAATTAAAGCCTGAAGTGGCCGAAACGGAACATCATGGTTGGAGTAGTACCATCATTAAGGCGGATGATAAGTTTCTACTTGAGCTTGACCAGTGGACCCGATCTTATGCACCTTCAGAAGTACATCTATGCTATGATCATCTTAGAGACAGTCTTATTAAGACTTCAAACGCACGACTGTTTTCACTCAAGACGGACGACTAATCACTTGCTTTTTTAAGAAGTTTGGGTTGTCATTCGGTTCGTCGCATGCAAAGAAGGAGCTTCAGGCGATGAATAAAATTTCTCAGGCTCAGTTGCCCCCTCCACCTGAGACATATATCTGTCAACTGGTTGGCGCGGTACGGGAAAGTAATGGTCTGATGGGGATGTTATTTGCCTGGATAAATGAAGGGGGTGTATTGTCCAAGGCGAGAGCTGCGAAGAGCCCTGTTGCTTTGAAGTAACGCTGGCTATCTCAAATTAATATATTAGTCCAGCTGTTGCACGATAAAGGAATTATTTGGGGCGATGCCAAGGCAGATAATGTTCTCATGGACAAGGACGAAAATGCTTGGGTTATTGATTTCGGTGGCAGTTATACGTTAGGCTGGGTTGACCAAGACAAGGCTGGAACTCTTGAGGGCGACCGTCAAGACCTAAGTAAAATTAATGACATACTGCGTCAATAAATAGCCTGTCGTCAATATGCCTATCGTTCTTATTGTAGACACAAGCGATCGGGCGACTGGCGGCAATATCTAGAAGACGTGGAACTTTGCATAGCATTGCAAATTGATTAAAAAGATGAAAGGCAGTAAGAAAGCTGACCCATAAATCACTGCCCTTCGTGCCTCCATTTTGTCAAGAGATTCTAGTGTTGATTTAATCTTGTACCTTACTGTAAGGTGAGATGGAGCAGGACATTGGAACGTTGATGTTTGCGAGCATACTCCTTACAAAAAACATGCAGATCAGAGTTAAGTCAATGACCCAAAGACAAGATTTATCAATGCATGAATTTCACTCAAGATGAAACAAAAGTTCTTTTGTAATTTGTAAAGTTAATGACGACGACTCTATGAGCGCCTGAATTTGTCCGCAAGGTATGATCGGAGTACCGAGATGCCGATTTATATATACACTGTCGTTTTGATCCCTGGCATCATCACCGGATCTACAAAAGAGCCTCTTGTAACTGGCCAATCCCCGTCAGAAAAGAGTTGGAGAAGCTGTCCAGAACAGGGAGGTGTATAATAACACGGATACCACGGCCGGGCCTAGCTTCGCTACTCAATTTGATCGTCTACCGAGCCGGAACTTTTGTCCCCGCACTGTTCCTCATCAAGACAATTTCATAGCTAGCTTGTGATAAGAGTACGTGGGTACTTTATATGATGCCGGTATTTCCGACCTTGCGTTTCAAGTATAACAATGGTAGATCGTCGAGTGCCGTTATCCGTTCACTCGAAGCTGGTGACATCAGCTGGCAGATGACACGAGAAGTAACATGTCAGTTGAGTGCGATATCAGTTATCTCGCAACGCTCCGGAATGTTTGGCTTCTTATAAAGACGGTCAAGCCTTGCCTCGTAGATCTCTATACACTTTGCTGGCACAACAACAGTATTTCAGATCCTTCATCATGAGGTTCAGTCTCATCGGCTCTCTTCTTGTCTTTGGGGCCTTGTCCCAGGCAGCTTTTAACAAAGGTGCAATCAATGCCTTCAATCGTAATCATCCCAGACGATACGACCAGAAGCGCGCACTAGTTCCACCAAAACAGCCTACGTTGAACAGACGAGCAGACTCCAAGTTCCTCAACAAAAACTCTGAAAAATTTGTCGTCAATGGCTCGGCAATTCCCGAGGTCGATTTCGACCTTGGTGAATCGTACGCTGGCTTGCTTCCTATTTCCCAAGACCCGGATGAGACTCGACAGCTGTATTTTTGGTTCTTTCCCAGCACTAACCCCGATGCTGACGAAGAGGTTCTTATCTGGTAAGGTTGCCCCAAGGTGAATGATCAAGTATATACTGACGGTCAAAGGTTAAATGGAGGCCCAGGCTGCAGCTCTTTGAGTGGCCTTATCACTGAGAATGGCCCATTCTTATGGCAAGACGGGACTCTTGCCCCAACGCCAAACTCATACAGCTGGACCAATTTGTAAGAACCAAGTTTCACGAATTGTTCTTTTGATAAAGACTGACACCATCAGAACTAACGTAATCTGGATTGAGCAGCCCGTCGGCGTCGGCTACAGCCAAGGCAAGCCCAACATCACAAACGAAGTGGAACTTGGCCTTCAGTTTATCGGCTTTTGGCGAAACTTTATCGACACTTTTGGTCTCAAGGGTGCAACAACTTACATCAGCGGAGAGTCTTATGCTGGCCAATACATTCCTTACATTGCGGATGCATTCGTCACAGCCAACGACGACGACTATTACAAGCTTGGCGGTGTCGCTATTAACGATCCCATTATCGGAGACAGCACTTTACAACAGGGAATTGTTATGTACCCGTTTGTCGAGTATTGGAAGGATCTCTTCTACTTCAACCAAACCTACATGAACGCTTTGCGATGGACTCATCAGCACTGCGGGTACGAGGAGTATCTCAAGAAATACGCAACTTTCCCTCCACCAGAGGAAAAGTTTCCTGTTCTTCCGGATCCATTGGCCGATGATAATCCTTCTAGCAACTACACTTGCGACATCTTTGATTGGATTTTGACTGCCGCTATTGATATCAATCCTTGCTTCAACATCTACCACATCACCGATACTTGCCCTAATACTTATTCACAACTCGGGATTGTCAATGAGGTATGTGCCATTATTACAGTCGTTACTTGTCTGATTATGCTAATATCTGCTTCAAGGGCGATTACTCCCCTCCTGGTGCCCAAGTATACTTTAACCGGACCGACGTGAAGAAGGCCATCAATGCACCTACGGATGTGACTTGGTATCAGTGCACACCAAACAATGTCTTTGGCTTTGGTAGCCCCAATTCCACTCGCACAGACACTTCTCTTGCGCCTGCACAGAACGACGTTCTCCGCCGTGTGATCGAGCATACCAACAACACAATCATTGGCGTTGGTCGCCTTGATTATATCCTGCCACCCAACGGCACTCTTTTTGCCTTGCAAAATGCTACTTGGCACGGCAAGAAGGGTTTCCAAAAGTACCCGCAAGACAAAGACTTCTACGTCCCATTCCATCCCGAGTACAACGGCGGAAGACTCAGTGAAGCCGGTACGGTTGGTCAATGGGGCTATGAACGCGGGTTGACCTACTATGAAGTTCAATTAGCTGGTCACGAACTTCCTGGATACACCGCGGGAGCAGGATATCGCGTGATTGAGCTTTTGCTTGGAAGGATCAAGAATTTGGGCACGATTGAGAACTTTACCACGCAAAAGGGAGATTTCCAGAATGCGACGTCTCAAGCCACGCGTGTTGTGAATCCGTTGGGGCACCCTCGGGTTCATGGCTTATAGTTAACGTCACACTTCGACAGGAGGTTTTAGAGATGAATACGTGAGCTATCTTTTACTGAGACCAGCACATTCCTATGCCAAATTTCAATAAACTGTGTCCGATTTCTCAATGCAAGTTCTAGTATCTCTGCGCGGCGGTCTTATACATAGTGATCGCTGCCGCTTCAGTAGTGGTATAATGCAGACGCCGTTCGTGTAAGCCCAGTTATCATTTACAGGATTTTTGGCATGGCTTCTATGTATGCCCATATCTTCAAGCATACCTCTTCATGCAATTTTAATCTTATGGCCATTGCGTTATGGTTGCTTATTGACCTTTGTGAAACCCTTACCTCCTGCTATAGTGATATAGGAATATCTTCAATCCAGCGGCGCAAACAGATTAGAACCAATATAGTGTGTATTGCTTATGTCAGGTCTGCGTCTCTGTAAAGAGGAAAAAGGGCAGATCTGGAGGATCGGCAACCATGATGATCTTGTTATAGACGTGCCACCGACAGACATACTTCTTTACTAGGGTTTCTATCATGTCGACAACGGTGTCCGGATCTTCAAGGACGCGACTCCCGAATTAATCAAGCCCGAGAGGAATGGGCCTCCACCAAAGGGACGGAACTTCAAAGCTTGGGAGGAGTTGAAGAAGGTAATATTCAAGGATGACAGGCATCATTGTAATTTCG
This sequence comes from Fusarium abutilonis, assembly GCA_021655885.1. NCBI lineage: Eukaryota > Fungi > Ascomycota > Sordariomycetes > Hypocreales > Nectriaceae > Fusarium > Fusarium abutilonis. Next base: position 100,412 of record JAJJWN010000223.1, on the reverse strand, counting down.
CTGACTATTTGATAGGTTCTTCACTTGTATCAGAAGTCAATGAGACGTTCCATCAAGAGCACTTCGTCGGAGCCAAGCGCTGAGGAATCTGACTCTGATTGAATATGGGACTTCGATAGTACCGTGCGAGTCTGATAGGTTCTATTTATAACCCAGCACATATCGTTCTTGAATTGTATGTAAATTGATAAATATCCTTAAGATCATGCAATGCATTACCCTGAAACCTGAGTTTAGTGTCTGGTTGCTCCCTTTAATTCCACTACCGCCTCGTAAGCCTGCCATGTATTCTGGCGCAGGTAGCGTCCCCAAATGAGGCAGGGAATAAACAACAAGCAAACTCCAGTAGCAACGCAGCCACTGATGATAAATAACTTGGAGACTCCGATAGATGTAATCCATCCCACAATACCGAACGGAACTCCAATGGAGGGGAGGTTGCGGATAAACGTGATGGAGATAAAGGCCTCGGCGGTAAGCTAGATGGCAAACTTATTAGGTGTTGCTTAGACGATGTGGTGGGATTTGACTCACACTTTGGTAAATGTCGATGATGATGGTGCATGAGATATCCATCATAGAGGCCATTCCGAAGCCAAAGAGTGCACCGCCAATGCTAGGGTAGATCCAGTGCATGCCCTAGAAACATGATTAGTAAATTTGTTCAGGTGTCTGCATAGTCAAAGCGTCTCACCCTTTCGGCAGTGATTCCAAAGACAATAAGTCCAGCTCCCATCAGAAGTGCCGGCAGAAGGAGAACGTACAGTCGCATCTCGGGCTCAAAGATTCCCTTGTTGCGCCTTGCCAATTTAACCACAGCCCAATCACCCAGAAGACCGCCGTACAAGCTACCAAGCATGTTGCCGACAAAGGGTCCCAGAGACATCAATCCAACACCGTCCGTGTTGAAGTTGTATGGCGGGGCGGAGAATACCATCGAGATAGTTGTAGTGAGGAGAATGAGGAAAGAAATGCAGCTGGCGACTTGAAGGGCGGCAAAGAGGACGTGGGGAAACATGAACATCTTGAGCGGCACTAGATAGTTTCGCCATAGGGGTTCGTCTGTACGGGTAATTAGGCGCATTCTGTGTCGGTAGGAGAGTCTGGGAGGTTGCGTCTCGAAACCAATATCGGAGTCGCGCATTTGCTTCTGGGTAGTCGGGTCCTGTTTGACGCAGTCTGATGGAACACCCTGGCTAGAGCCATCGTTTCTCGTCTCCCCAATGGAAACGGGGATGAACTTGGTCTCCTCAAAGCAAAATACAAAGAGGAAGAAAACAACGGTCAGGGCGATGCCAGTGGTGTAATAGGTCCATCGCCAATCTTGTGCCGCGGCTTGGACGCCGACAATCGAGGGACAGACGAATTGACCCAGCATGACAGCGATAATGTAGAGACCGTTGGCGGTACCGCGTTGGTGTACGAAGAAGAGATCCGCAATCTGTCTCATTTGTTATTTTCTTGTCATATTTCACACCCCTGATTCGCTTACAGTAATCTCGGAGATGGTCTCGTTGATGGATCCAGCCAGACCAAACAGGAAGTTAGTTATATACATCTCGCCAACAGTCTGCATGCGACCACTCCACCAGGCAGTGGCAGCCATCAGTCCGATAGAGAGAATGTAGCATGGTCTGGAACCGTATTTTCGTGCTAAGGGGATAAAGAGAAACGATCCAAGGGCAAGACCAGCAGCGTTGACGGCCACGCCATAGTTGAGTTGATCATAGGTAACGTTCAGGTCGACTATCATTTGTTGCCAGAGGACGATCTGCATAACAATGCTAGGCTTGGTCAGTTTTGGTGCAACAAGGAGGTTTCGAGTGTGCCTACGCTGAGAAAAAGGCCACCGTAACGGCCAGGACGCGGATGAAGTTCCATGATTTTCTTAGTTTACTCCAGTTCTTGACTCTAGTCAGTTTTGTAGATCTTGTGAGATATGGGTTTCGTGACTGACCAAGGGATCATTGGGATCATAGGAAGGTGTTGGAACGAGGACAATCTCGGATTGGCCTTGATAGCAGTTAGTTGGGTGTGTTAAAGATTCTGGGCCATCAAGACGGTACTCACTCAGGAGGCGGGAAGTTCCCGGAGGAAAGCTCAGTTCGCTCTCCATCTTGATGATATGTTGATGCCAGAAAGATATTATGCATAGACTTGAAGTGCAGGCCTGGCTGATTATTCAAGAAGGGATTGTTGATGGCGCAGGGGATTTATATCAACCGGCATGGTCAGAGCATGCACCGGCTCGACCGAGATAGCTTGGGGAAGACATGGTTATCGCGAATCAACATCCAATCTCCCCCAACTTTGGAGAAATCTTGCCTCCCTGAGTTTCTAAAGTCAGTGTTTTCGCGGGGTAAACCACTAACCCCGTGAAACTAGAACTCAACGGGGAGGTCTACCCACCAAGAGGGGGATCCAGGCTCGTCGTGATGAAGATAAACTTTGTATTTCCCATTGGTTGCGTGTCGACCATCCTAAAGAGGTTTAGTATGAATAGCCTGGGATACAAGACGAAGACTGGGGTTAGAATAAGGAGAGCTCCACGCCTCGGTTTTGAGCTTCTTTGTCAAGATCAATGTCGTTATCGCCCATTCCTAGCGCCTTGTCAAGGATCTCCTCCAAGATGAGGGCGACTGGTGTTTCACGATATGGCTCACAGTGATCTTCGTATCTCCGCAGCGCTTCAACCCAAGATGGTCTACTTCGTAGTATAGATACTTCGAGACGAGCTGCGGTATAAGGATACAGAATACTGTTCCTCGCCAGGATGTGGCTGTACTCTGGTCGGTTTCGTGTCTCATAGAGAGCATCTAGACTCGCTACTAAGCGACAAACGAGAACCTCATTTGTGGGTGACTGCGGACCAGTGACACGCAATTGGCGACGATTTAGTAGAATACCCGACAGACGAAAAGCCTCCCACAAGTGACAATGGGGAACAGACCCCTCATGTCCCGGCCACCCGGCAAAGGCTTGCTCGGTTGATGCATCTCCAAGGCGAGCGAATATGTCTAGTAGACTACGCGGTAAGCCCGTAACGCTTTCGACCCCATCAACGAGACCTGTTGGCTTGGATGCCTGTGCCGATCTCAGGTATGTCCAGATGCCCAGTGTGGGTGTGTCACGTCCCCGGACAAAAGTCTGTAGGTCCATGACTGCCATTGTTTCAATAGGAAACCGATATTCCACATCGGCAATACGGCTTGCATTTTCTGCACCTGGAAAGAATCCGTATACCCACATCATGTGTTTGAGTTGACTAGTCCACGGAATGCCTTGAAACAACTGATGCATATTATTAATTGTTCTTGTTTATTTATTTCCGAAATTTTACTTACATGAAGGGTACATAGAAAGGTACCGGCATTGATCAGTCCCGCGTCCAGCGTACCATCGAAACGGCTGAGCTGTTCTCGAAATAGTCGCAGGCTTCGATTACACAAGTCATGAAATAACGGTGGCGGATTCCGGGGATTCGTAGTGTAGAGATGAGTAGCTATCAGGATGAGAAATAACGGTTCTGTCTGGAGCGCAAGTCGCTTAAGCTCTATCCAGAACGAATCATGAGTAGACGTAGAGTACAGGAGAAAGATAGTTCGTTGAACAACTGCTCTGTTAGTAGTGCAAAGAACAGATGATATCTAGATTATAGCTTACACTGCTTAAAAAGCTCCTTTTCTTCGTCACTTCTTCGCTGAAACCACTCAGGCTCTTGAGGGTTTGCATCCGTCATGCTATAAGATCCAACGTCCAGGGGTGTGTCTGGGGCATCATTCGTCTCTGCGCTTGGAGCAACAGCCTGGAATCGCCCAAAAGGCCCATTTATCACAAGTCTGTCCTGCTCCTTTGGCCGCGTCTCATTACTTCGAGACCCCAGTACAGGAACTGATGCGCCTGTAAGTCGACCTCGTGAAGCCACCCCGATATCCCATTGTAGTTTGATCGCGTACCCCTCACAGCGGAGTTTGTTCTTTTTGCATTCGAGACATTCTGGCTTAGTTTCGTCGCATTTTCGATGGCGTCTCTTGCATGTTGTACATCCGTTTCTCGAGCGAGGCATAATTAATGTTAGAGTGTAGAATCATGAATGACTATGTATCAATACTCGTAGATAAGCAATATTTGGGCGGTCAATAGTAGCAGAAAGTGTCATTGTCATTGTCATTGTGATTTGGAGTAGGGCGGGGTTGGCCGCCGAGGTCATTTTCATGAATTTGATAGCATGGATTCTAATATTTAACATATTATACAGCATTGCTGCTTACCATCGAGAACCACCCAAGCGACTCCTCTAGGTTGTCTTCTCATATACCTTTTGTCCGCCGAACCAAGTCTCTTCAACCCGCGTATTCAATAAAGTATCTACACATGGTGCTGAAGGCAGTATCATAAAGTCTGCTCGTAAACCCTCCTTCAGGCTGCCTGTCCACGTCTCAGCGAAGCGAGAGTATGCCGCTCCATATGTAGCAGCCTTCATGGCTTGAGGAAGTGTCAAGGCGCTCTTCAGATTCGTTACGGCCTCCATTGTTGGCTCCATGGCCGATTTTCTCGTTGTGGCGTTGTACAAGTTGGGGAATGGGAGATGCTTTGCTGTTGGTGCATCGGTACCAATGGCAACGTTTGCGTGGCCCTCAAGGCACTCTTTGTAAGGGAACGAGTGCTCCCATGAATGCGCCTTGATTAATTTGGAGTATCCCTCAAGAATAGCTGGGTCGCTATGGACAGGCTGAACTGAGGCGGTAATTCCCAGCTTACCAAGTCGCCTAGCATCCTCTAGAGACGCAAGTTCGAGATGCTCGATTCTGTGACGAGCATCGGGATTATTTGTGCTTGCGATTGATTCAATTGCTTGTGTCACGGCTGAGTCTCCAATGGCGTGTATGGCGCATTGCATGCCAGCTTCTGTGATCTGCCCAAGTACCCTCTCCATGGCCGGCTGAGGCCATAATGGTTGAACGAGGTCAACCGACTCGCCGTAAGGGTATGTCAGAGCAGCTGTGCACCCATCAACCACGCCGTCGCACATCAGTTTGACTCCAACGATGCAAAACTCGGGCGATTCTGAAGGATGCCACTTGTTGTGCATATCAACAGCTTCTTGAATACGCTCGTCAAGTAGCTCCTGGTCGGCCTCGTAGGGAACAAACCAGTGCGCCGCAATGTGAAGATTTATGCCCTTGGTTTCGCGTAGATGCTGGAGAGCTTCCCACGCAGGCGCATCCATTGCCATGTCAATAACACCAGTGTAACCTTCTGCCGAGTATGCTTGTATGGCTCTCTCTAGAGCTTCCACCTTGGCCTCTAAGGAAAGCGATTGGGTCAGATACGGCCAGATAAAAGCTGTAACGGCCCATTCAGCGAGAAGACCTGTTGGGTTGCCATTCTCGTCGCATGTAATATGCTCTGGGCACTTGGCCATTATCTCGTCAATCGGTAATTCTTTTAGGGCCGCGGTATTGCACCAAGCCGAGTGAAGATCGGTCGCGTCGATGTAAATAGGCCGTGGATCGAGGTCGTCAATCATGCTGGCCAGGGCTTGTCCTCCTGTTGATGATTGAAGCCATCCTCGACAAAGAATCTGAGCGAGGTCGGGATTACGAGCGGCATAGTCTGATATCCTTTGACGAATCTCGCTCAAAGATTTGCAGCCGGCTAGATCGAGCTTCTGCTGGGAGAGGCCGAAGAATAAGAGATGTACGTGGCTATCGATGAAGCCGGGAAGAACAATACGATTGTTCAGGTTGAGGACTTGGGCGCCTTGAGCTTTTGCCGTCTGAACTTCCTTGTTGTTTTCAGAGCCAACATATGCGATTTTCGACCCACGCACAATCATACATTCTTGGTGGCGAGTGTCGTCCAGTTCGTCGTGACCAAGGAAGCGTCCATTGGTAAGAACGAGTTGAGAGTCCATGACTGCGACTCAAATGATGACAATCTGGGTGGGTAACGATTCAAGATAAGGGAGTGTGAAATAAAAGGTGCAAATTAGATCAAGTGGGAGATATAAAGAAGCTACATTTTATCGTATTGATTGACCTAGAAAGCGGACCTTGCTACGTAAGGTAATACCATTACATGGTGGTAAACTACCGAGCTTCTATCCGTAAATGGGTCAACTTGCCAACCGTATCGACATGCTAAATGCGTCAGCCTTCCTAACGTATCGACCTGCTACAATGAGTTAGTTTGGAGGCTGAGGTAGGTTGCCGGGCCCGGTTCCGGTCCACCCATGTCGATGGTTTGCGGTTTGTGTAGTTACGGCTAGTTCCTTCGTCACTACGTCACTCTTAGTAGACAAGAGTTCTCGAAAGTCTCTATGGAGGGAAAACACAAAGGTTCTTCGCGTTCCTGAGATGCCGGGTATCGGGCGCTGGTCTGAGTCCTTATCCCGAGTTAAGGTATTAAACACAAACAATCAGTACCTATACAAGCCACATTGCGGAACGCTGTGATGGATAAAGACATAAATATAGTGATATTCTGTTTCATGTGGCTCTCTTCCTGCTCGAAGTACCTATGATAATAGCTAGACTGCATAGCTAGCCCGGCGTTCAATCTCATCGAAAAGGAATGTACTCGGTACTCGACGTGAAGCCTATCAACACTTGGTAAAACTAGGGTAATGAACGAATTATGGCTTTTAAAGCCCTTTCAAGACGGCTTCAACATTCTCTGTATCCTGCTGCATCTCCATCCATCGACGTCCATTTCCCTAGACCAGAACAAACCAGAAACCAAGATTGATGATAGGAAATCCCTAGCGATCAAAGAGTGTCCAGTTGACAACATCTCGAATTTCAAACTCAAATTGAAAGGCAAGACTTACCGTGTAATACTCGTGAGCATTCATTAGTGTCTCTCGTTCTTCTCTTCGGCCTCTTGGCCAGCTGGAGCTTCATCACCTGCTGGATCCTCAGTGGTATCCTCAAGTTCCTCGACCTGTTTTTCATCGTCATCGATATCTCCGTGCACCTCCAGCAAGGGGCGAATGACCAAGTTTCGATCCAAATCCTCTGAAAGACGTGCGTTAAGCTCATCACCAATCTCCTTTTGGCGAGATCGGTCTTCATCGCTCAAAGGCGCCTTTCGCCGTCCATCGCATTGACACTTGGCTAAGAAGTCCGGTGCCAGATACTTTTGGGATCTTGACGACGCCTGAAGAAGACTATCCAAGACTGCCGCGCTGAGATCAAGGACATTCTCATGACTGAATGACCGTGGGTCTTGAATCAGTTGAACTGCCATTCCAAAGGCAACAGACAGGATCGGTCCAATTCCTGGGACAAATCCTAGGCCCAGTCCAACAACCTGGATTACAAGGTTCCTAAGCCAGGAAGAGTACTGGTAGGGTCTCCAACCAACCTCGACGCCAAAGGTGGCGCTGAGAATCTGGGCCAGATCCATCTCTCGATAGAAGTTTTGGGCTTGATGAATACCGGCGGAACTATTCCATCTCCTTCCTGACCAAGCAGATACGACCAGCTCGTCGCCTCGATTCTTGGGTCTGAAGAGGTTCTGGTCTGGGTTACGCAGCTTGTGGGGGATGGTCAGGTAGGTCATGATGTTTGGGAGGTTGAAGCCCCATGTCAAGTCATCTCTCCAGCCAAGGCCGTTATGAGTCGTTAGAGTGAGTCTGTTCCATTCGCCAGACAGGTTGATCATATCAATCTGTGTCCGCTGTCTGAAGTCGATGACAACGTAGGTGCAAAGATTTGGGAAGGCTTGATCTGTTCTCTGAGCAACAGGGAAATAGATAGCCCTCAGAGGGATAGTGGCGTCGATCCACAGCCATTGGGTGTTTGGGTTGTGAATTCTCACAGGGCGAAGGATGTACTTCCTTGGGCCGCCTCTTTCATGGTCTCGACACTCGTTCCAATTGAGACTGTTGGGATGATTGTGGACTGCGAGCATGTTGTCGGGATTCCTGTCCCGGCTTTCACCCACCCAAAATCTGTCCCAGTCGCCATAGCGAGTGCGCCAGGTTCCCTGGCTTTGTCCATGTCTCCACTGAGACCTCGGGTGGCTTCTAGATTGCTGGTTGACATCTACCCAGCCGTTCCAGTAGTATTCAAGAAGGACGTGGTTGTAGAACTGATTTGTGTTTTCTGCTGACCAGTTGTTGGCGTACCTAAGAGAGCTTCTCACGAAGTAGCATTCGCCCTCGGGGTAGTATGAAGCCATTTCGATAGAGGGTTCAGGTAGTATGTGTGTTTTCTGATAGTGATGAAGTAAAGACAAGGTTGGTGTGTCTGTGTAGAATGGAATATGATCAAATGGCGGACGGAGTCGTCTTAATATACCTATTAGACTTGGCTTTAGGATAACTTCAGGACCAACGTGAACTAATCTCAGTCTCAAACATGTGAAGAGTTCCTCGACACTCATACTGTTTCTTCTTCCTCGAGTGTGAAGGGGGTGTTAACCCCTCACGATCAACCGGCTCAAGAGAATCCGATACAGCACGACAGCTTGACCGTGTTCTTGCTGCATTATCAAACAGCCAATTGATTGCTACTTTGGGCTCTGTACAGATATCGTAACGTCAAAGCAATACAATACGGCCCGAGCCGCAGTTACATCCCATCCTAGAATACAGAAAACGGAAAAGGGTTGACCCAGTCGGCTTACATGCAGCTACTGATGACGCGGCACTTGTGATGCTGAAGTGCGGAGAGAGGGGACGATACCCGAGGTCCCCGCGTTTGAAAGTGCCATGAACGTTTGTTGTCATACTAATTCAATGCTGGCGGACATTTATGGATCTTATTACATTATACCCGCCTTTCACAACATAACAGCAATATGTGGTGGGCGTACAGAGTGTCATGATGTAGAGGATGTGCCTTTACAAGGAGATGAAGGTATCGTTTTCGACTGTCAAACTAAAGAAAGGAATGAACTTAGTAGCAAAACGCACAATGCCATTTATCAATATACACCAAAATCAAGATGTCCGTAATTAGTCTTTGTGTTTTTGAAAGGAGAGCAGAGATACATAGATGTACGTAAGAAAGATCGAATCGCTCCCAGTCTTGCTCGGTTTGACTATGTGAGACACCCAAGGGCTGCATGTCAGATGTAAGCCGCCCAGCAGGTGCTATCTCTACAACGGAGTACTCCTTGGCATTACAGTGCAGTGATTCACCGAGCCTGATGAACCCATTATGAAGCGCTCACTCGCATGGACATCATGGGCTTGGACTGCGAGTGGCTGCGTATCTTGTCCACCCTTCAAAATGCGGATTTGCCTCACCCCGCGCGCCCCCTTGGCAATGTTGTGGTGTCCATCCACATGCTGAAGAATTACAATACAATCCGTCAATTGTTACCAATTTGCAAGGTTTGCAATCAACCAAGATGGCTTCTGTAGCTCTCCTGCCAATGTGATCCCAAGGCATAAAGTACTATGAAGTGGCAAAGGCAAATCAGCCAACCAGTGAAAAAAATTAAATCCCGGCAATTCCGAGACACTGAAAGATCACACGCTAACCAAAGAACCATGGAATACTCTGTTATTGATCAGGGCCTAAAAGTCAAATGCCTCATGTCTTCATCGTGATAGCCTGTACGCTAGTCATATTTCAGCCTTTGACAGGCTATTAGCAACTGTTGATCCTCCTTTCTCTTAAGCTACTGCATGTTAGCTGTTAAAATTCCCACATTGTTCTATTTACGTACGGCATAACACCTCTTCGGCCCCAATTCGTTCATTTGCCCCAGGGCAACCTCCACGACACCCTGCGCAAGAAAGTATGCCGTTGGACACGCTCAAGGTAGGACAAGCACCTTGGCAAATTGCTTGATTTTCACTTGCGTACCGACAAGTAAAACATTGGGCCAATATCCCAGTGGTAAAGAGAGTAAAGAGAGTAAATGCGAAGACGATGCGCTTCATGATATGCGTGCGGTATTAAACTTGGGTGAGAGGGATAGTGTGTGAACTTTCTTGTTAGGTATATGCGTGATACGTGATGAGAAAACCTTGCCTATCAATATGAGCGGATGGATGTCTCCTCTTATAGCTAGCTATATGATAAGAGATAACCATTACACCACCACTTGACTACAAAAGCGAGCCTGGAAGGTCCGGGACGAGATTGAGCTCAATGGTTCGGGACTACGGAGAAGCAGCTCTCCGAACCCCAGTCTTGAGCCTGTCAAGTTTCGTTTCGCTCAAGTAATTCATATAACCTTACTCCGTATTTCCAAGTTTAATAGCAGCGCTACACTTGACCCAGGTGCTTGACCCAGGTGCCTGGTGACTTGATCCAATAGTATTTGCTTCTAAGGTTACAATGATATACCAACAGAGCATATAAAGTTTTTGTTTTAGCTTTTCAACTAAAACTCAAATCTCTGAAGCTGATTCATAGCACTTGATCTTTAGTGATTCTACATTAATCACTTTATACTTATCCCCAGGTATCAAATCCTCCTCGATTGCCAGATGTGTCAGTGTGTGTATGGCCGGCAAGGCTGGCACATATCCTGCCGAGTGGTATACCGGAATAAACCCAGAAGCTCTGTCTGCATGAGTATGTATTTTCCGGATTGTACCTGTGATGAACAGAGGGAGATGAAAGACAACGACTCCCTTTTCCTCAGAGCTGAAGAAAGATGGCGCACACTGCCAACTGGTGATGCACCTAAGGATTGCGTCAACTCATCTTTCAAAGACTGATTTTATGAACTGCCGTCTTTTAAGATCCCATTGACTCCACCTTTTTCAAGCACTGCCATGTCAATCACCGTCCCATCCTTGACATCCTTGTAGGTGTTGCGTCACACAAATTACACTATTCATCACTCCATAACGCCCTTTCTCAACAAAGCATTGGACTACTCGTTGGAAGTCTGGCCTTGAGGCTGGTAGAAATATCGAGACAGGAGCAATCTCGATCACCGTAACATCTGTGGAACTGCTGTTCTCTAATAATCAGAGATACTCATCAGCTGATCTTGGTGGAGTCCGACCTGTGACTATTAAACTGCAGGGAATAAGCTGGTGCCACCATTCAACCCTGCTAAAGTTAGCACTACCAATGTGCTTGGCTCCTACTTCTACATGAGCTTTCGAGCCAGAAACCATATCCGGTGGCCCCTTACAAACTAAATCATGTTGACCAAATCGAAATAAAGTAGATAAGGTAGGTCTCGACATGATACCATAATGCTCAGGTCTGGGAGATTTATTGCCGGTTAATAGATCGAGTATTGTTCAGGGTCGAAATGTCCTATGTAAGTACCATACTGCCAGACTTTGCACACATCATATTGCAAGAAGTCAGCTGGAGAATATTTGTCCAAGAATCTGGTTTTGTTGAAAAAGTCGACGTATGGTCCCTCTACAGATAGGCGGCCAGGATAGTCATCACATCCGTAGATGCATCTGCTAGACTACTCGCACGGCCCGTGGGCTCGAAAGTAATTCCTGGCTCTGGAAGATTTTATACACAAGGAGGTTTGGGAAATTTACGCTGGCAGTATGTACATGGTTGCTCCTGAGAGCACTTTTGCTTGCGACGGTAGCACTCGAGGCACGACAACGCCTTTTGTTGAGCTCTCTTACTCAAACGACGCTTAGGCTTAAGAGTGCACTCAGTCTTAAAGGTATTATCGATCTCACTGTCATTATCACCAATCTTGAGTATGAAGAAACCATTGCTACAGTCTTTTTTCTTTTCGCGTGTCCTTGAGAGATCGTCTTCGGCGCCTTTGTGGCATTTAAGTGGCTAAGGCACGGTAGCAGAGGGTTGAGGCATGAGCTCGTCCAAATCATGGGAAGTAGCGGACAAAGGTTCAGTCTCAGTCTCCAGATTAGAATTACCTCTCATCCTTGTCTAATCAGCTTGGTCCTCGTGCTCATTGAGTTACACCAGGCAAGGACTATACAGACTATCGCCAAGAAGAACCAACTCACAATTTCGGCTGATATGAAGAACGAGGACAGGTCAGATCTTTACATTCTCGCAGCAGGAATTTGAGGACCAGACACGAATGGTGATTGTCGCATGTTTAGACGTCAACATTGGGGGAGGCTCTGGTGACAACGAGCCTAATGAGGACGCTCTACGAACTGCCTAAGTATCAAAACATTATCCGGAGACTAGGAGATTAGTTGGATCAAGGCCACAGCTGGATCTCTATCGAACTACTTTATAATCTCGACAAAACTCTCGGCTTTAATTTTGAAGCTTTGTTGGAGCCGTTTACCATTGCTGGCATCCTGATGCGCTCAGATCTTGGCGCAACTGTCCATGTTCTTTCCGCAGAGAATCCTTCTTTATCTTAATCAGGTTCAAATAATGGTTCTGTATCAGAACCCTACCTCAAAACTTCCCTCGGAACTGTATCTACAATCTCCCCACTTGCAGTCGAGTGACTCAAACATGGGCTCTTCATCATGGCCAAGTAAGGTCTGACCTTCCCCCTGGTAGCATAACATGGAACGGCCAGCCCTGATTCTGATGAATGTCTCCCACAATCTTCTGTAACCATGTGGTCGCTAGAACTGGAAACACAAACTCATACCTCTCTGTCATAGATATCTCCGCAGCAACGTCCCACGACTCTCTTCCACTCTGCATATCCCCCATAGTGATTTGTGCGTGAGCCATTGACAAATAAATAAGAGCTTGTATCCATCCGTGCCTGGCTTTGAATGTTGTGAGATGTTGCATTGTCTGCAATGCGAGCTGCCATAGTTGCAAAGCTTCCACAAAATGGAGGCGTTCGTGTTCAACACGTGCAGCGAGAATGAGCCTGCGCATATGAAGAACCTGATCATTAAGGTCATCCAGTTCTGATGGTTCAGCACTCGCCAGCCCCTCAAGGGCTATTTCTGCGGCTTCAAAGTTACCAAGCCCTATATGAGCTTCTATCATTGCCATTCCCAACCGACGAAGTGGACGGCCCTTGATCACCTTTGCGGTGTTGAGCTCCGGCTGAAGAACCTCAATTACCTTTTCGTACTCTTGTAGCTCACATTGTATTTCTGCTAGCTTGGTAACTATGAGCAATCGCGTGTTATTCCGAATTGGTATGGTTGAGTTGAGCCATAAGTGCTGCTCAAGGGATGCCTTTGTGGTCTGGAAATCTCCGATAGAGTGGAAGAATTTGGCTGCTGTGCCTTGAAGTCTTCGGGTAACTTCAACTTCAAATGTGGAAAGTGGATGGATCCCTTTCCAATTATACATAGTCGAGGCAATGTCCTTGTCGTATCGGTGAATCTTATTCTCGATGAGTGTGATATGCAGTCGTCCTCGTAAGGCATTATCGCACCGAAGGTCACCGCCATAGTTGTCCGCCGAGAATTCGTGTATCACAGCATCTGACTTTTCAAAATTGCCATCTAAACGGTAAAGAATGCTTTCGAACAATGCTACTGAGGCATGGAAATAGAAGGACATGGATTTGCGTAGTAGGGACTTTGCTCGTTCGATCGCAGCACAACGAATTGCAAACAAGTCCCTTTCGGAGAAAAAGAGCATTGTTTCTATGACAGATGCTTTGAGAAATGCCGGGATCTTCTTTTGTGTAGCTTTCTCCAGGATATTCCAGATGGCTTTCTTAATATGGATTGGCCTAGACATGTTAGTAGACTGCAGACAGGATGTCAAAGGCGAGAGAATACCAGTTAACCTTTCCTTCGTAACATGGAGGACAGGTAAAGCATAACAGCTTAAGCGCAGTTATTTCCCACTGTTCCATTGTTTGTGGAGATAAACGACTACAGATACTGCTTTGGAGTTCAGGGCGAACAGACCAAATGGGCGTGTCGTCCTCCAGCTCGTGTTCAATAATTTCAGAACGCTGGCCGACTTGTGAAAGGAGGTTGTCGTCAGACAATAGCGTAATGAGTTCTGAAGAGAACCCGAATTCGGCAGCGGTTGTACTCTGTATCTCACCCTCGTTTGTCCAGCGTCTCATGGGGGTTCGTACACCTTTGAGCAATTCAATGGGGACGTCTGTACATCCTAGAGCAAGCAGCAGGAGGAGCCCTTGGTCGGAGGGTAGAAAACAGTCTGCATATTCTGATATCAGGTTATGATGCGACAAGGCTAGTGAAGCATCTGATAACATGTTAAATCAGCATGTAAGGTTGGGTGCAAAAGCTACTGACCGTCAAGTTGATCCGAAATCAAGCGTTGCACAAAGCGACTATAATCTGGAGCTTCAGAGCCAAGTTTTTGTAGATGGTTGAAAGCTTCGTTGTCGTCCATGCTAAGATATCTCTCATAACTTTGTCGCATGAGCGTAGATCACTTTTCCAGGCTACTCACTTACGTCGAGGCTGGTATCTCTGTTGGAAGCCATAAGATAGAACTGATTCCCCCAAGTCTCCGAGCTATCTTGATATATTTGCCACCAGCATATCGCAGTTCCGATAGGTTGCGCCCTTGAACGGTGTTGACCACGTCGTTAGAGGTCCACGTATTGGCATCCAGCTTTGACCTTAGAAAGATTGTGATGCAAGCAATTCGTCGACGTAATTCCTGATGCAGAGTATCTCCCGGCAATGTCCAGAAGCTTGACGTGTCATGTTTGAAGGTATCGTGTATATAGCTTATGCACTTATAGCTGATTGACTGGCATGAGATTATCTTTGCTGTGCGCTGGTTGATGGGAACAATCTGATACCGGACTTCCCGAGAGAGGGATTTATTCTTGGCAAGGATGGTCCGGATAGATTCAAGATGTTTGTTCAGCTCTGAAACCAGGTGAGCGGTCTTGCTGGGGTTAAATTCATCTGTCAGTTGACGGATGGAACTGCACAAACACGCCATTTCAGCCGATATCTTTGACAAGGAGTCTAAGACACGAGGATCTTGAGATGCCGAGATTTTCACAGTGAGAAAAATGAAGTCGAGAGTTCAATGGCTTCTTAACCCTTGTCCCAGTGGGTCTTAGTGTCTCACTGTGAGAGAAAAGTCGGCGCCGATATCAGGCGATGCGGATCAGCCCAACCAACCATCTACCATCTTGAGGCATGGATTGGGCCTCTAAACCGGTTGGACGGTAAGCTTGGGGCTTGAATTTGTGGGCACCGTTTTATCAGATTTATCGTTGCTTTTGTCACTTCTGTGGTAGCACCTAAGAACTTCTCTGTCTGGCGAGAGGGAATTGGTACCGAAATTTGAAGATTTTGAGGTCTTCAAGAAATCAATTAGTTGGAGAGGGATAGTCTTTATCACTTCTCAATGGTCTATCAAGCCATATTGATGAAGACTTGATGTTACTTGCCTCTGGATACCAACCGCACAAGTGAGATCACCTTCTACCGGTACTTCTCGCTTCTAGACCTCGCCATTTGAGTTCTTTACGGGGTGGGATCTAAGTGGGCCTCCGAAATCGTCAGGGTTTACTAAGGTTAGATAGTGCTCCATCCATGTTCAAAGATTGGAACAGGCCCACAGAGATTGATCTGATAAAAGTCGCGACCGCCCGTCTTGATCTGATAACTTTGTTCCAACCATCTTCTTCTGCATCTTTTGGCTGTAGAGCTTGCCTATTACTTCCCAACGCATCAAGATGAGCCCACCTCAAGATGTTGCGTCCCTTGAGAAGGACTCGGCTCATGTCTCAGCCATGATCGACCCTTCGGAGAGTGGAACCGAAGACAATGACAAGAGACCAATCCCTATGAGCATGAAGATTCTTTCCGTTGTCGTTGTTAGTATGATTGGCTTTGGTGGTCACTGGAGTAGTGGAGTAACAGGAGCTCTCAAGAGCACCTTGAAAAAGGTGGGTTGGCTGCGCAATAAATATCGGCTGGTGAACTAGTCTTACTGATCTCCCGTTACAGGAACTCGGTATCAACAATACTCAATTCGCCATTCTCGATACGAGTGAGAATTTCATCAAAACAGCTCTTATCCTGGTCAGTGGCCTTCTCACTGATCGATATGGAGGTGCAAGTACGTAATACGATGCACGCCTACAATTATGTCGAAAACTAACAGGACATACTTAGCCACCATGCTTTGGGGCAATGCTATCTTCAGCGTTGGCGCTATCTTGATCGCGGCTGCAACAACCGTCCGTAACTTCAGATTCATGATCGGCGGCGTGGTCATCCAAGCCTTGGGTGATGTCGCTACACAGGTGGCTCAATACAAGATCTTCTCATCCTGGTTCCCACCAAACTCTGGATTCGCTTCGACCCTCGCATTCGAACTTGGTATCGGAAAGATTGGCTCCTTTGTTGGAAAAGCTACCGCCAACGTTATCGCAACCAACTTGGGTGACTTCAGCTGGGCATACTGGATGGCTGTGTTTATGAACCTCTTTACCAACCTGGCTACTCTCTTCTTTTGGTGGTTCACTCGTTGGTGTGAGAAGAGATACTCCGCGACAAGAGACCCTGCCACGGGTGAGAAACTCACCGAGAACAACAAGAAGTTCGAGATCAAAAAGATGCTCTCACTTCCATGGTCATTCTGGATGGTCTGCCTATTCTCACTTTTCCAGACTTCGACAGCCGGTACTTTCTCCAGTAACAGCACCGAACTAGCTGAGAAGCGTTTCAATGTCTCGGCTGTCAGGGCGGGTTGGTATGCATCCATGTCACAGTACCTGGGTTTCTTTTTCGTCCCGTTGGTGGGCATTTTCATCGATCTCTTTGGACAGCGGCTCACTATCATGCTCGTATGCGGTCTCGGAATGCTCTTGTCAATGGGTTTAGTTGCTTGGGGACCAACTATATCTGGAACTGCAGCCAGTTTTGGTGTCTTTGCCGTTGCTACCTCTTTTGGTCCTACCGTCATCATCGACAGTATACGCACCAGCATGTGGTACCAAGAGGTCTTTGGATCAGGATACGCTATCAAGATTGCTATCAACAACAGTATGACGATTGTTGTTGGTGTTATTGCAGGCGTGATCCAGGATCGCGACAACGACAGCTACGATAACGTGGCAATTTTATACGCAACTCTCGCAGCAGGATCGGTTGTTGTCGCTTTGATCATGCTTGCTTTGGGATATTCAAGTGAAGTCATGGGTCACTTGCAGTGGAGCCGAAAGAAGAGGGTTGCAAATGGCCATGTTATCAATGCCAAGAAGGAGGAGGCTGAGAGCGATGGCCATGCTGAGTGGAATCACAAGTTGGGGCTTGTCAACTTTTCTGCGGTGATAGTTCTCATTCTCGGTGCTTGGGTCGCTTACTTCTGGGGTGTGGCTACCAATAATGTCGACTAGAGCTTCGAGGAGGTTAAAATGTGATCAAGCTGCATACTGTTGTCCAGGAGAAAGTGGTAACATGATTCACAGTTGTCCAGCTACGCATAATGACTAAAGAGAGACTATAGTTCCTGAATATGATTTCTTATAGCAAACATATCTTAGTATAGACATAAAAGAAAAGTTAATACCGCATGCTTCTGTTTTGGGTGGATACAACAGCTGAGTATATGCCTCTATACGGTGGCTTGTAGGATCTTGACTCAATATCCTAGTAACCCGATGAATCTGTAAAGCTAACATGACACTCAGGAAATAGGTTGAGGGGGTCGTGATTGATTCGACCTGATCTGACGAAGGAAGCCCAAGTTAGTAGAATGATTATCCGATAGGACTTCTTCTTTCAAGGAGTTGCGGGATATTACCAAAGGCTTCGCGTAGATATATGAAATCAGGACTATCACGCCTTGGTTTAAACTTGGAGAGGTGGAAGAATAGATGAAATAAGCCATGAGGTAGTGGCCTCATCAACAACATAGTTTCATGCCCAAACATACTACCCAAGGCTCCGGAACTTCAGCACATACTCGCTGTTTCTCTATAGGTCTCCTCACAACGTACCAGCTGCTAGCCTTTTCTCTTTTCTTTAGCAAGGGTGTAGTCACTATAAGTGCACTTCATTCATCGTTGGTCAAAAATACTATCCTTGCCAGAGGCGACGAGGATAAGACTTGAACCGGATCTTCCTCAAGGCATCGCGTGACTGCCATAATCATCAAAAGTTCAATCCTCCCATCTGTGCAAGAATTGAGACTCTTGGTTAGAAGAGGTTTACGTTTTGCAGAATTGTATTACTTGATTCGTGTCAGAATAGACATTCTTGTCATACGAGTCGCAGCTATTACGAAAGGTGATACACTCCATGCCGCTTCAGGGCTTCATTGAGGTGCAAGTATTAGACTATATCAAATTATCCCTTCTTTGATACTTTCTATACCTTCGAGGCACCATTCCATAGTTGACTTGATCCGATCTACGCTATCAAATATCATCGTCGGCCCGGAATATGTCCTGGATGTGGCATCAAGAGCCTCACATCAAGTAGATACTGGCCTTAATTATGTTCAGCATGGAGCTTCCATGTACCACTAGGAAGCTCACATCTTGATTATTCAGTGAGTATCTGGATGATAGGAGAATATGTTGTTCAAGTTCAATGTTTATGCAGACCTGTAAGTTGGGCGCAAGCATCGTTGCTGTGGTAGGCCTGTGCAGCGCGGCTCTTCATGCATCCCTTGGAGCTGGCCCTGTAACCTTGCTTGCAAACAAAACCCTTGCCTGGAGTGTTTCCCCTGGGATCAGCGCACGTCCAAGCCGGTTATCAGCTCGGCCTAGTCGGATACTATTTTCAGCGCGCTCAGACTCACTCTCGAACCAGTTGATACCGACGAGTTGTTGCTAGCTTTGTAGATACACTTGGTGCTAGTAACAGCAGGAAAATACGCCACATTTCCCCTCTTCTCGACTAATTTCCAAAAACCTGTTTGGTTTTGCATACACTCAAGACTTAATAAGCCTTTCGCCGTACTTGGCGCAGCAGTAGGAACTACTTCCCCTACGATCAGTGGCGATAGCGCACTTGGCGATGAAACATGTGAGCTTATGGCCAAGGAGCGTTGGCTTATAAGCACTGATCTGCCAAGTCTTATAAATCACTAAATAATTAACAGCACAAGTTAGTACAGGAGACTGACTCTATTAGAGTTTCTCGTGGGCTTGCAAGACTGCTCTTTGGCACTATTATGACGCACGAGTTCCTCTAAATATTGGATATTTCTCTTGGCTATTGAGTCAGTTGTTCACAAGACTTAAGCTATTTAGCATAACCGTCTCAACTCTGCTTGTTATAGTACTGACATGATTCAGACTGGACTGCCCAGCTTTCAGGGGATGCTAGATATCGAGAAAACTGTCTCTTGCGTGACTTTACAACTCCTTGAATGAATCAGACGACTGGTTGACGATGCCCAGAACTCAGCTGTGTTAGCGTTTGTGAAATACGAAGATCAACAGCTCGGACCAGAATGCTAACCCGCTCGATCGAACTCTGCAACGTGTCCGGCAGCATTATCTTGCCTGTCCAGTTCATTTGTATACTCCTGGACAACCCTATACAGGGCCGAGAACCTCATAGAATGAGATTTAGTAATTAACTCACTAGTCCTGGGCTATAATGCAATTGCTGAAGAAATGAAGTGGCTCAAAAGAACAGGTCGTGGCTTACAGGGTAGGCCACTCTATCGCCTCAGCAAAAGACCTTTGTGATAACAGCCTCAGCACAACGAACGCCTATCCGATTATTAAAAGTGGTTATCTTTTTCTATTGGGTGTACTGTAGTTATAAATATTTCTTTAGAATTACGTTCTTCTAAAAAAGATGTCTGCTATTAATACGATCGCTATCCAACAAATCATCAGGCATAAGGTACGCCGTTGCAGCTTTCCTCAGAACCCGGGGTTTTCGCATTCATCAATATGAATATGATGGATTTTCCATCCCACTGCTTCGCATAGACCATCAATCACGTGTGGGCCATAAGCGGTTTGCCGACGTTCCCCCTGTTTATTGATTACCTTTGAGTTCAGCTCCAAGACAACCGTTGCCAAGCTAATCTTAGGGAACGAACTGCCTGGAAAGTTATTAATGATGAACAACACGAGGCTTAATTATAATCATGTGACAGCAGATTTTACCGATGCCTACGTTATCCTCTTGTTGTACTAACTTCGATGGCGTCAGAATCAAAGCATTACTATAGCAGAAAGATTCAAACGCTAGTTTCAATTCTGGGTGGATGTTTTGTTAATAGATAGATAGATAATACGGCAAGGTAAGCAAGTAACCCCGTTAATTACTCTGTATACATTACGTATTGAACAAATAAGATGAAATAAGTGTAGTACTCCATCCATCGGATCCACAAGAAGCGAGAAGCCCTTGTACTTGCACATGATTCAGATCAGATGAAGTCCAGTTGATCGGCAAACTGGATCCCAGGGCATGTCAATGAGGCTAGCTTGAGGCTGGCATCTGCTAATCTCAAATGCAGGGTTCGTAGCCAGGGGCATTACGCCGAAGCCATGACCCGGCAAATTGGCCCACCAGTGCTCTTATAGCAGTATCACCGAGACTCTAATCTTGAGACCGGTATCAACAGGGTCGAAAACCTGAAATCCTCAAAAGTGGTCCCTGAATATCCCATGATCCTCTACAAAATCGAAAGAGGGCTGTGCCAGCTCAGGGATTTGTAAAACCCCTGTTGCTCGTAGTCGATCGATCACCGAGATGGATACGCTTTTGTAGTTTTGGGCCGTGAGATCTACCACTAGAAGAGGGGGATCATCAGGATTTGAGATTCAGGATGTCATTGATGATTTGGCTAGGCAGAGTTTTCCGTTAGAATCGAGCCCGAAAGTTGTCGGTCTCTGGTAGCTGGGTGGTGGCCTCTCTGGGTAAACGGATAGGAAAGCTGGGAGGATAAACTAGATTGGGAGTATAAACTGCGATCTGCATTATGTAGCTTGAATGTAGTTATCGATCTTGAAAAGCCATAGATAGTGTACATACAAATATCAAAAAGACTAGCGCCAGAGGGAAACTTTAATATGTGACGGGATATATCGTATTCAGAACAAGTCATCAGCAAGTCATCTCAGTGGAGAAGATTTGCGAACAAAGATACTGAACACATCAACCTGGTCAATCAATTCATGCAGTCATTTACCGGCATCTTGCTTACCCGATTGTCGGGACGACATTGTCAATGTGGGATCCGGGCAGGGCGGAAATCAAATCACATCCAGGGTCTGAGACTCAGCTACTCGGTGCTGTCCGAACTAGAGGGAGCCAGTCTAACTTGTCTAGTCTTTCCCCGAAGGCCAAGCGTCTAGTCTAAACTCTCCTGTTGAGTGATGAACCTGCGAGGATTCTGAGATCTTTGAGTCCTATCGAAAGAGAGTGTTTTTCTCTGGTCTAGAAAAACCCTATCACGATATATTCTTGGCGTTTCTGTTTGTCCTTGTTTCCGTTATAGATTGCTGAGGGCGTTTGGAAGTAATTAAAGCGGGGAGATGCTTGTTCTTTAACTAACTCTTGAAGGCTAGCTTGGGTGATTATTGGGAGGCAAGGTCTTGACTCGTGAATGGATCTCATTACGTCCTCAATATTTCAGCAAACACCAGTCCCTCCTCTTAGATTTTTTATATTACTCCGCGGAAGCAGCCGCCGTCAATGTAGTACCCGGGAGAGGCCTTTGCACCGTTGTTTACTACCTAAAGCATTTGGACGCCGTGCAGCCCGTGCTATTTCTGTTAGTAGCTGCTCTAGACTTGGGATCGACAGGTTAGTTCAGTAGGACGAGTAAGAAAACCATATTTCAAATACGAACCAACATGGATATAGTGATAAATTCTAGGTAAAACGGCTGAAAACTATAGTGTAGTAGTGTTTGACGCCTCACCCCAGACGGCATCATTGGGTGAACGGCTGGTGATGCTGTAGATCCAGGGGCTTCGTTTGATATTGACTCGTGCCGGGGTCTGGAACAGGCCAACAAATTGGTACCAAGAACAGCAGATGAATGACCCAAATAGGCCAACAGCTGTTAGACGCCAACTTGTTAGCGTTCTGCGTGAAGAAATCAAGGCGTTTCAAACTTCGGCCGAAACGATTACTTATCTGAATGAGTAAGTCACGTGCTGATTCATGCTTTGTTGGGGCGAAAGTGGCGGCACCCTTCGCGCCGTCTTCAAGCCTCTACCATTTTGGCTGCAGAGATCTGCACATTCATTCATGCTTCTGCTGGCGAATGGGGACATCGTGGTCACAAATGACTGAATCAGGATTACCAGGCTAATCCTGGTCCCGGTTCTATGTACAGGACCAGGTAGGCATTGCCATTGGGAGGGCAAGCCCCACGATCTTCGGGATCTGGATCAACGCTTTGTGGTTTTAGTCATGCTTGGCAGGATTCTTTAGCGGGGAAAATGACTCGGTCAATTTTACACCGGCTTACACCGACGAAGACTTCTCTCTAACTCAGGGGATGGCAACATTGGGCTCCAAAGTAATACGGAGTCTTTTGAGGAACTGTGAAAGCAGTGACAGTCGACGCGTCACGGATTGTTTGGTAGCAAGAGATGATGTTGAATTAACTGTTGAGGCTGTCTTTGAGAAGAGGCCTTGTTCCATGGAGATCTGGATGCATGGACAAGATGCCTGCTTCACTATCACCGTCAGCTATCTTTTACTTGATACCTGGGGAGTGACTTGGCAGCAGATAGCCAGCCATCGGTGACGACCAGATCAACGCGACTCAGGGCTACCCCTGAAAAGACTCTTGCTTGGGTGCTTGTTCATCTCGTCCGGTCTAGCTTGATCTCTAGCTTAGGTGGACGGCCCAGCTCGGCACCTTTGTTGGCTGTATTGCTCTATTGAGTCGAGCACGCCGCTGTTCAACGTAAGCTAATTGACTGAGTAGCATCCCGACGAACGGCCAAAACATGAATGTCTCCAATAGAGATCGACGGTTTTGACTAAAGAGAAAAAAACGGGGGTCACTAGTCAATCCAGTAGTCAGGGTAATCTACCGAAGCTACTGTGATTTTCTGCATGTTCTGCAGAGTCTGCGACAGTCAATGCTCTTTATTAAATCCTGGAGTCTCTCGTTTTTGTTTTACTTTTTCCTGGCTTCTTTTTTGCATTCTACGCACGTTCTTTCATTCCTTCTTCTTCGACAGCCCGATCCAGCACTAACTGTCCTCAGCCACAATGACAGGATGGATGATTCCCGACCACTATGTGGACGATTTACCTAACGATACTGATATGAACGTCGCCTCTATTGCTTGGGGCTTGTCGTTGGGTATCACGATTTTCAATGTCGGCAAGGCTGTTCGACAAACCCGGGCAGCTTGGTTTCGCAGAAAGAAGGTCACTAGTTATATCGCCTTGGTCTGGGTAGAAATCATTTCGAGTTTTCTTTTGGGTGTTATGTGTTGGTTCTATCTACGGGGAACGATTGAGCCGAGCTTGCACTTCTTCTTCTTTATCAGTATGTCAATCAAGGATAAGATGGTGGTGCTATCAAAACGCTAACCTTTTTGTAGTTGTTTGGTGGTCAACTCAAGTCCAGTGCCTCATTCAGATCATCATCAACCGAGTGTCTCTATTAATGGTGGTTCGATCAAACGGTACAAAACTCAAATGGCTCTGCTTCCTCATTCTCTTTGCCGTCAACATCAGCGTCTTCTGCATTTGGGTACCAGCCCGTCTTCAGATTAACGAGGCTTACATCCACCTCAACGAAATCTGGGATCGATGCGAGAAGGTCATCTTCGCCATTATGGACGCCATCCTCAACATGTATTTCATCTACGTCGTCAAGCAGCGACTCGTCGCCAATGGTCTTCACAAGTATACTCGACTTTACCAAATGAACATCTTCCTGTGTGGCATTTCCATTGCTCTGGATGTTCTGCTGATTTGCATGATGTCTCTGCCAAACGGCTTTGTGTAAGTCTAATTCTTCCGAATTCATATGTCTCTCCGCTAACTCAGCATAGCTACATTCAATTCCATCCTCTCGTCTATCTTCTCAAGCTACACATCGAAATGAACATGGCCGATCTTATCGGAAAGGTCGTCCGAGCCAGCAATAACGATCCCCGCGATGGCAGCTCTCGCTCACGAACCAACGCCACTTCTCGTGCACACGGAACTCGCTTTGGACAGACTCTTGCTAGCGCCCACCACCGAACACATATCGAACTTGGCGAGGAGGACGAGTACGAGCTCAAGGAGCGTGAGAAGATTGATGGTATCAAAAAGACGGTCGTCACACAGATTGTGCACAGCGGTCAAAATCAGGAAGATGATGAGTCTACCGATGATCAGGAAGGACACGAGAGGGCAGTCAGCGAAGCCAGCTCAACCAAGCATTTGCATCATCAGCGCAAGTTTAGCGTCGTATAGACTTTGGTCGTACACTAGATGTGTAAAAGGTGGGCATAGTGGTTAAAGCTGTAAACTAGAACTTAACTTAAATTTCATTTTAATGTGTAATGAAGCAGCCAAACGGCTCTATTGATCTTCATCATCTTTTCATCATTGCAACAGGGTCCAAAGGCAAGGATTAGTTATCTCGCAAGATTTGAATTCCAGGACTTGATCTAGCGGGCAATCGATACAATCCACTCAATCCTGACCCTCTCATGCCAAGATCCTCGAGCGGAGAAGTCAATCATCGAGGACTAGTTCTTCGACAAGTCTTTAGCTGTTCCGCGGATGTTCGGCGCCGAAGCTGTTATCGAAAGGTTCGAGCCGCGGAAGGCAATCGTGACACTGACCTATTCCCGACTATAATGCGGCTAAAAATGCAAACGCTCAGACTCTTTGCCGAGCTAACGTGCCCTTAAAGTCATTCCATGACTCTTTTCTTGGCCGATCACGCATGTGTCTCGCACGTTCCTGTCTCGCACGTTCCAGTCTTGCCCCTTGCCACTCTGTCTTTCTAGTACACCACTAACATCTTAGCTGCTTGGTCCTCCACCAGGCTTTTGTGTGGCAATGCCCATTAAATCCCGTAAACTGGGTGAGTGGCTGGTATACGCTGTGCGCCCAACACGCCTATGAGGGAGGCTCTTGAGATATTTTCAACTTACTCGCTTTTGTGTGGTGAAGGTGTGTTGACTGCCGTCCAAGCGATTTGCAAAACCCCTTTCGTATAGGGAGCCACTAGTCTATGCGTCTATGCATTGCACGTCAAAGAAGATAGTAGTTTCACAAGAAGACGAACTCTTCTATCAAACCATACAGGATACAAAGCTTTTCCGAAGCGCTCAATTCTCTAGGCATTGGACTTGCGAAGATCGTGTCCTTCTGGTTACGACTCAGACAATGGGTTTGTTCAAAACTACGAACCTTGGCAGTGGATGAGAAAAAGTGCTTGCATACTGAAAAGCTTTGTTAGTAAGTCCAATATTCACTCTGAATCTTGACGCCCTTCTCTTATAAGTAGTAGACAATGGGAAAATTCCCTCAAAAATCGCCAGTGAAGCAAAGGATCTGGCAATCTTCACTGGCTTTCGCGCTGCGCCCATCCCGCCCTCAACTCGCGGGAAGTCGTCGACGCTTACAAGAAGTCTGAAGTCAGCCTTGGTGGTGAAGTTGCTCTTGAAGCAGGGCCACTAGGCCTTAATGTCAACGTGAGAGATGTCAAGCTTATCTGGGCGTACACAAAGTCTCGCGGGACTTACACCGGCTTGACTGTGGATGGAACTGTTATCAAAGAAAAGCCCGACGTCAACGAGGAGTTCGATGGAACTGGTCTTTCTTTGGTTGACATTCTCGATAGTGGTGTTCATTATGATAACAGCTGGCTTTTGTGTATTCAGAAGCTTCTTGAAGTGGTGAAGACTGTTGGAGGTTAGAGCGTGAACAAGAAGATCTTAGAGAGCATCAGCACAGAGCCCACATCTGGTGATCTGGAAGAGTATTACTGAAATAAATCATGCATTGGCTTAGTTAACGTGTTGTGTAACTAACTTTTGACGATCGGCTGAAACAAGGCCAAGATACGCTGCACGTTCGATTTATAGCTCAAGTTAACTGAAAGTATTGACCGACCGACTCTAAGTTTAACCTCTTCTGCCTGAGAGGTAAGTTTTCAGCAATAACAAAAAACTTTTCAACTGAACTTCTAATTCTCTAATTTAGGATGCTCATCAACTTAAGATACTCCTGACTATATAGTTTTCGTGCAGTCGAAGCTGACCCGGGCATGCTTGTGGCGAGAATCTAGCGTTGACTTGGATTGCGTAGATGCTCGGCCTTTTATTTTAACTCAATATAAGTCATAGAAAATCGGCAGGTTTTCAGAATACTCAGTAGGGTAGCTGGCTCGTGGGCGAGGCCTTGGAAAATGTTTTTATGCCCACAACATTTGACCTTACTCGTTTATTCGTAGGTGACTAATTCTGGCATGTCAAATGGTGTATAGACTCTGATGAAACCCGTTGTAATTCTGATAACTAAGAAGGTAGCCAATAGGTCACAAGTGAATTCTATCCTTGAAACATAAAGCGTGCGTTCTGATTGCGCGTGATGTTTAGTCTTTAGTAACCGAGTATCACCACTGATGCAAGTAGCACTAGTTTTATACTATCTCGATCCCACTAGTTGGACCTCCAGTCATCTCTGTTTGTGACTCTATGGTCTGCACGGTTGGATTAAAGGAATAAATGTAGGAACTCTATTTCACCATCGAGGTTCTTGGGCGCCAAGGACAAGACCCATGGTCAAACGATGGTTAGCATTTTTCAATCCCGGTCTAGCTATCTTGCAGAGGTGTTTTGAGGAACCTTGTTGAGTTAAGTAATAATATAGGTATTTGACTAAAGGCGGTAAGATAGTTTATTCATTTACTTTAACATAGATACTCGCGTCTAAAGTCTTATGTGATCCTAGCCAGGCTCAAAGCATCGTCTCAGGTCTAACTCTAATAGACACATATGTCTGATTTCTTCACTGCTATGTATTCAGCTACTTACTATGTTTCAATCACAACGTTACGCCTGCATTTGTGACGCGCGTTTTCCAATCATTCATTGTCTTGGACACTGATCACATTCCACATGCAGGTCTCAACATTGACCGTCAGCCAGCCACCATAACGTTTCCGGTTGCCACCTCGAATGGAGCCTTTGCCCATTTCAGGTGACAGGCGCTTCGGGCCGCGCTTCGTGGTCGTTTCGCCGCATAAGCTTGCGAGGCCAGTTAAATGTCATTCTCGCCTTTATCAATATATACTGACATCTGCAGCACAACACTTCCGGCAGGGTCTGTCTCGAGAAGTGTTTGCTAGTCACCCAGATTGTAGAACTAAATTTAACTTATTGATTATCACCGAGGAGCTGCATTGTCTCTTTTCACTCGTCATCTGCAAGTAGCCACTGAATTCTTTTAGCTCATCACTAGACAAGACATACAGAACACTATTGGCGAGACATGTTCAAATGAGGTTGTGTAATAGAAGACAACAATCTCTTTGTCTCTTACCTAAAAGCATCCCTTGCTGGAAGGTTTGTGGTAACGAGTTGGTTAGGAAATTCCTTTTATCCCTCTAAGAAACACACCTATAACTATTAAATCCGGCTAAACTACTCATCTTTCAATACTTGCTATCTCTGCCACGGTTATCCTAAGCATTGGCATCACTACATTGTTGATTCAAGTGAGAACTGGAATTTGCCAAGAAACTATTATGGATACTGCTTCCGAGACAGATGCAGCCGTATATACAGGCAGGATGCAGTCAGATATAGCTGGCCTGTAGGTACACTTCCCGTATTATGCTTACACAAGTACCAATATTGCTCGGCTCGGGTTCTAGTCCCGGGGTAGTATCAGGCCTGAGACTTGCACCTCTGAACTAGAAAGGTTCTGGATGTATAGTTGAGCTATCATTTTACGAGAGCTTTACAGAACGAGAGCCCCCATGCCACGGTTCTTGCAGCAATTCGAGACAACTCGGACGTTGCATACTCTGTACTACGTTTAGTATTCTAATTCTGACCGGTGATTGAGCTAAGAAAACAATTGATAAATAAATATGTGTACACTATGTTTACAGCTACCAGTATCTATTACTTGCTTAGGGAGGCTATGAGTTGGATCTGGACGGCCTTTTTGTGTTTCTAGCTGAAGCAGCATTCCGAATACAAGCTGATCTACAAGGCCATTACCTACCTGGAGCTGGACGTTACACAGACATGGCGAGCCGATAGTCATGGCGGCAAA
The DNA here is from genome assembly GCA_021655885.1 of Fusarium abutilonis. Lineage (NCBI taxonomy): Eukaryota > Fungi > Ascomycota > Sordariomycetes > Hypocreales > Nectriaceae > Fusarium > Fusarium abutilonis. The sequence goes on along the minus strand of JAJJWN010000223.1, from coordinate 72,367 downwards.
TACAGAGATCCCAGCTGAAATGACTTCTTTTCCCTTTCGAATCCAACCCCTCTTTGTCCTGGACATATCACCTCTGGCTGGCTGAGAACCTTGATTTTGATGACAAAAAAATGGTTGGGTGAAGAGTAATGGATGGTAAAGAACCGTGCGTTGTCTCAATAATGTCGTAAGTAGGCCAGTCAAGACTTTCTGAGCACAATGCCGTGTCTCACCTTGACAGAATACACACCGACAAGTCCAAAATAGCATTGCTATCTGCAACTGATCGCTCGTGACTACTCCGCTCGCTCCTAGGACCTCTCATATGCAGAATCCTTTCTCAGGCAATTGAAATCCTATATAACTAGGAGCTCGTCGCGCTTTGTGTTTCTGCATCAGGATCATCACAGAGTCTCCCTCTCAATTCACACTTACTGGGACACTGACAACTAAGGTTCAAGAGCGTAAGGGCGAGGCCAACACGGCGACGATTGCGTTTGATAACTTGCAGACCAAGTACACCAACGAAGTACTGAAGCCTGCCTTACCGCTTAGCTGAACATATTTCACATTCATGTCATTCTCTCTTGCTAAAGTAGCCGCCTCTTCGAGCACCCTCTGGTAGCTCGATTGGCCGGGTTTTACCTTCGTCACTTGACCTCTATAGGAGCTGTGCTTGTTCACACCATTAAAAATGTTCCAAAAAGCCACATTATGCATAAATTTTATCTTGAGCATCTGATGCCCATTTCTCACCCCTAGTGCCGATGATGTCCTTTTCGAGAGCAAGTTGACACCCAGCATATGAAATTTCGTGTTCGACTTTACCGGTTCGTTTGTCGTAGTAAGGAAGTGCGCACGACGCCATAAACCTAAGTTTGTAATTTCGTCCTAAGCTTGATAATTGCGCTTGCGCCAGTGCATGTGGCTGTCGCCTGAAGATCGAACTAGCCTGATGAACAGAAATGTCCGTAATACGGGGTTTGTGCATGGATTCATCTATCGAATATATTCCAGGCAATGTCTTGAAAGACGTCAGGTGGTCCAACTTGGCTTTGGTCAAGTGGAATTGCTCTCGGACAGTGGCAAGAGTTTGCACTTGGGTCTCTGGAGCCGAGTCCCATACCCGAAGTCCGCTCGAAGTGTGTTGCTATTGACAGATGAATACCGACGTGTTCACGAGGCAAGAACCAGATCACGGAGAGGGGGTAGTCTTTGCGATAGTAGGCGGCAGTTCCAACAATGGCATCGGTTTGTTCTTGGCTGATACGGTATTTGGTGGCGGAGCGATATCCGCTAGACATAAGGGAAGCCACTCTCAAAGTTTGCTGGTATGCTTCATTGAAAGAGATGCGGGCCTTGCCCAGTAGACGTCGTTGGTGTGTGACGATGTCAATAAGACAGGGCGTTCGGTCGGGTTTGGGCGGTAATTAGTGAAATAAAAGGGCTAGATTGGCAGTGACTGTCGATGAAAGCTGGGGAACAAGAATAAAGTGTAAGAGAGTAAGCAAGGTTACAGTATAGCCTTGTTATAGGCAAACGGGCGGTCTTTAGAAGCAATATACTAAATCACCAGGCTGATTCCTATAGCGCAATAAACGCCCGTTTCTTCTAATTTCTACAGTAAAACTGAAACCAGCTTGCGGGCGTTACACCTACAAGGGGCCGCGGGGGTTTGTAGAGGAGTTTACAGTGAGTGGTGGAAGAGTGATGAACAAAGTGCCGTACATTCCGAGCAGTAGGGGCCCTGATCCCGTACCAAGCTAACGAATAAACAGGGGGTATAGTGCCAGTTGAGGTGTTATATAAGTGTGTATACGTCCCTCCACATCGACCGTGAGTAACAGGTTGAAAGCTAAATTTGAGCTACTATGGTTACCACCTTTTCTTTTCCCGCCGTCTTGGCGGCTTGTACGGCGCTGATACATGCCTCTACATCTCAGCCAACAAACGCTGAGCGGTGCCGATACCTACCTACAGATGCTGAGTGGCCATCAATCCAAGAATGGAATGACCTCAACACTACAGTTGGTGGCCGTCTAGTCTCTACCGTGCCGCTCGCTGCTGTGTGTCACGATCCTAATTACGATGCTGCCAAATGCGAGGCTATCAAAAACGATTGGGTTTTTCCCTTGACCCAGTGAGTGGAAAACATCCAAAGCAGTATTTATTATACAGGTGAAGTTGTTTACTGACATCGATTTGTTTTCTGATGGCAGTGAAGAGTCTGCGTCTTCGATAATGGCGCCCTATTACCAAAATCAGTCGTGCGACCCTTTCACGGCGAGGTCCAGGCCTTGCGAATTGGGAAACTATGTCGAATACTCTATCAATGCATCTTCAGCGGCAGACATCTCAGCTGGCATTAAATTTGCAAATGAGAAGAACATTCGCTTGGTGGTTAAGAATACCGGGCATGAGTAAGTAACATGCACTTTGCCCAGCGAACATCAACTGATCTATCTAGCTTTTTAGGTAGATCAACTGGAACAGGCGGCTTGGGCATCTGGACGCATAACCTAAGGGAGAGCCAGGTCTTCCCGGCATACCGAAGCCAGGCATACAATGGGCCAGCAATCAAATTGGGAGCAGGCACACGGGCCTTTGAGGCACTCAACGTCGCTCAAGAAAATGGCTTACGAGTCATATCGGGGAATTGCCCAACTATCGGCGTTGTAGGAGGATACCTTCTGGGAGGTGGCTCTGGCCCGTTATCCTCGTTTCATGGCATGGCAGCCGACCAGACACTGGAATTTGAAGTCGTCACAGCAGCAGGCGATACCATCATTGCAACACCAACGAAGAATACGGACCTGTACTGGGCATTGTCTGGCGGTGGTGGAGGTACCTATGCTGTCGTGGTATCCGTCACAATCCGTGCCTTTGAGGATGGGAGAATAGGCGGAGCGTCTCTGTCGTTTTCGCGACAAAATGTCTCGACTGAAACCGTGTACAAAATGATGGAAAACTTGATCGATGCTGTTCCAGCACTTATTGATGCAGGTATGCAGTTTGGGTGGACAATCACCCGTACAGCCTTTAGTTTGGGTCCTGTCACCGCTCCAGGCTTCACGGCTGAGCAGTTGCGCACTGCGATGCGACCATTCACAACCAAACTGAACGACTCTGGCATTGAATATCAGCTGGAAGTCACTTCATTTCCTACCTACAAGGACCATTTCGAACACTACCTAGGACCAACCCCAGCCGGTATATACCTGGTAGACGCCATGGCCGGGTCTCGACTCATTCCTCGCGAATCTCTAGCTGAGAATCGAACTGCACTGGCCCAGGCAGCACGCAACATCACGGAGAACAGTTCCTCGATCGTTACCTTTATTGCAGCCAACAACACAGAGAGTCCAACAAAACAACCCATTGCAGCCAACGCTATTCTACCCCAATGGCGCAGAGCTGCTATCCTCGCACTCGTCACTCTTCCATGGAATTTTACTATCCCCCAGCAAGAAATGTTGGAGAGGCAAAGAGAGTTACAGCAATCTGTTGTCCCACAGCTGAGAAACGTGGTGCCTTCAGATGCTGGAACGTATCTCAATGAGGCGGAGGTCGGTAATGAGAACTGGAAAGAAGACTTTTTCGGGGAGAATTACGACAAGTTGCTGAAGATCAAACGGGCCTATGACCCAGCTGACTTGTTTTATGCCGAGTACGCTGTAGGTAGTGACGCTTGGTATAGAGTACCTGAAGGACGCTTATGTAGAGCTTGAGAAGTCTTTCAAGCATAGCCGAAGAAAACTGAGGGGCACCAACCTGCGTGAATAGTAACCACATATACGAGTAGAATACAAGTATCTGGTATAGCGTAGTATGGTTTCTAGAAGCCCGCTGGTTCAATTTTGCGTTGGGTTATAAAAATGTAATAGCATTATGATATATCTATAGTCTATGAAGATGATAAGAAATCTAAAGTCGTGCTCGCGGAAGAGCGATCCATGTTCCATCACATGACGCATACTGGATACCCTCTTCCCCCTCAACAGTAGTATGAAGAACCAACTTCCGTCCCGTAAGCTCAGAGACTGTTGCTTTGACACGTACAATCTTTGGCGTAGGCAGAGGCTTTTGAAGTCTCATATCGATACCCGCTGTGACAAAGTTGACAGGCTCGAGATCCATGACGTTGCTCGGTAACTTCCCTTTTGACCTTTCTTTTGCTTGCAGCAAGTAGCTTTGATAGATAAGGCTCCCCATAGCCTCATCCATCATGACTGCGAAGAAGCCTCCATGCACCGTTCCCTGGAAGCCATTGACGCCGGGCTGAAGATCGAAGAGAAGTGAAGCAGAATTGAGGAGCAGTCGAGACGAACTCGAGCTCTGATGATCGATTTGCGTGGCAGCTTCGGCTGGGCGATGGTAGAAGCCAATGCAAGCTGGGACAATGTCTCGACCTTTCAGAGTATGTCGAAAGAGCTTATCCCGCGAGATCGATATACCCGCCGGATCTGGAGGGGAATAAGATGGAGGGATGAATGTCCCGACGTCTGAAGGCCCAAGCAACGAGGCACACCAGGGATCTGACAGGAAATGTTGCTTGTCATCCTGCGGCATATTGTGGGTATTTGCTTCCAGCACTATGACGAGTTAAATCGATGCTTCATGCTTGATAGAGTGGATTCTTTCAACTTACTGGTTACTGGTTACTGCTGGATTATTGGATAGGACAAGGTTAAAGGTTGAAAATCCGTGGAACGTACATAAAATGATACACTAAAAAGCTCAACAATATTTAAACAACTCTATTATTAACAACACACGAGTGCGGCTGGAACCACGTTTTCGGTTATTGAAAAGGGGCCCTAGCCTCGGCATTGGCTCTTAGTGTCTGGGTAAAGTGCATTGACAGGTACTAATAGAGTAAATACTCCGAGGTATTTGTGTGGGGGCTACCGAGTTTAAATCCATGTGATGATGGTGACCTCGGCTCCTCTAGCCCAACAAATATGAGTAAGACCTAGCATACGGAGTATGAGTAAGGCAATTCGAGCTTTGAAAAGTTAAAAAGTAAAGATGAAATCCCAACAGATTGCCTACTCAACTTTGCTCAACAAATAGGAGGACAGAGGGAGGGAACCCTTCTCATGGCTGAAACGCATGGATCTATATGACTGTTTGTTTGAACAAGGAGTGAGAGATATTATGATCAAGGTGATATAAAGGCTCAACTCCCGAAGAAGCCGATTTTTAGTTTGTGACTTGAGATATCGTTTCTGTGAATATCGATATCGACATGGCGTACAATATGTTTGACCTATCAGACTGGGAGTTGGGCTCATTTCTCAACTTGAAAACCCTAGCAGCGGCATTTGTCTTGGCAAATATCAAGAGCCTGCATTTTATGTGGTTTGTAAGTCAACTTCCTCATTATATGTCTTGAACATTCACAAACATCACGTTACTTACACCTTTTTCAGGCACGTTTTCTTCGCGCTTTTGTCCGTCGACTCACAGACTCTGCTCCAAACAAACATCTCTCTCCACGATGTCTCTTTCTCCCTGCCCTTAGCGCAACGAGATCTCCCGCTCTCGAATGCGACTACAACCTGCACAAGTCCAACTCCACATACTTTACAGATATGGACATGTCTCGCGGCAACTTTAGTCTTGTTTTGTTTAGCAAAGCTTTCAACCCGTTACCTGGACCAACGCACTTCACTATGATTCTGGGCGGAACGACATGTACGTGGCGGAAAGAGATCAAGCCATATGCACGATATGAGATCTGGACGCGCATTCTCTCATGGGATGAGAAGTGGTTATATGTGGTAACACATTTCGTTAAACCTGGTGTTTTTCACCCGGATGAATATGTCATGCAACCTCATAAGACGACGAGGGCTGGAAAACGGGGCAAGGAAGACATTGACACAACAAAGACCGTGTATGCGTCTTCAGTGGCTCGCTATGTGTTCAAGAACAACCGAAAGACCATTCCACCGGTTGAGGCACTTCGAGAGTGTGGGCTACTACCAGAGGATGATCTGAGTATGGCAGAAGTTGAAAAGAGAAGGGCGAATGATCTTGCTGTTGGAAAACTTGAAGCTGGTTGGGATGCAGTTCATGCTTGCTTTCAGCCCAAGGGTGCTGCTCTTGGATGGTATCACAGCGTGTATTAAACATGGGTGATTATAGGACAATAAAAGTAACGAGGGAACTGGAAGAGAATACTTTGCCTTACAAGGTCCTGCATACTTCAGGTTTGATAGGATGGGTACAAAAGATTCATCAATGTTTTTCAACCATCAGATGGTATTGGAGCGCACCATTGATCATCTCCTCGTGAATGCCATTCAAAGAGAAAAATGGTTTTTCCTCTATGGCCTTCGCGCTTTGTACCGTGGATCAGCGCCTGATCGCAGCAACATCAAAACAGCCCCCTCAAAGCCCGTGTCAATGGCTATGTGCAGTGGAGTTCTTCCAAGATCGTCAAGTCCATCAACCAATACCGACTTCTCCTTATAGTGGCTAAGTAAGAGCTTTAGTATATTCTCTCGGCGATGCAGAACCGCCAAATGAAGGGCTGAAGGTTGTTTCTGGCCGTTGATGGCACTGTCGCTAGTGATATTTGCTCCTCGAGCAAGCAGTAATCGCACAACATCATCGTGTCCTCCAATGACAGCGTGCGTCAGAGGAGTAAGGCCCTCGCTGTCCTGCTCGTTGCAGTCTACATCGCACTGAAGCAGAATACGGATTATCCGACTATGGCCTTTCTTTGCGGCTATGTGCAGCGGGCTCAGCCATCGACATTCGCTCTTTGCTGATGAAATAGGACATTCTTTTCCAGTGCTAGGGCTTAAAGAAGGAAGCTCCTGGCTATTGGTTGAGATGCTCCTTGATCGAGGGAACGGATATTCGCTCCAAGCACTGGTGGGAATGTTGTCGCAAATCTGATCGAAGGGAAAGGGGCTGGTTGGCGAAGGATACGAGCTGGAGAAAGTTGAGTTTCGGTTATGGTTTAGAGAAAATCTTTGACCCTGAGAGACGGAATCCTCTGTGGGGGTATTATCGCTGATTATAGACTGAAAGGTGTCCAAGTCATCTGAAGCATAGTTGGTTGACAGATCTGGCAAGAAGCTGAGGGAGTCATCTTGCTGCATCAGGTCTTGGAATTGGATATCCCAAGTCGTTGGGGTGTAGGGATCGTTTCTTCTTTCAGTTCTCTTCAGGCTTTTCTTTTCTGCAATTTTATCTTCCAAGGTTATTTTTGAGTCATTGATGTCAGAGAGGGAATAGCGAGAATATAGTGTACTCACGACGAAATCTGCGTTGAGCCTCCCTGTTTTGTGCCCGTCGTCGCTCAATACCTTCCTGAGTGCTAAACTCCATTGTCTCTCTTGAGGTTGACGCTGCTGGGTTGCATCATAACCGAATGAAGGACTAGCCCTTGCAAACGGCTGGACTTCCCGGGTAGGAATATAGCCTTACCACATGGTATGTGTAAGTTCTAGACTCATCCAAACAGTTACACAGCAACGACACTTGCTTTTTTCCATGACTTGGGCTGAACTGAGAGCTTAAACGAGTTGGTGGGACTATTCCAAGCCTCTTCAACGTAAAGAGACTGTACAGCGGGATGTAGCATATCTCACATGCATCTATGCCTTGTCACGTCTCGAGTGAGAAGCATTTCTCCTATCGCAACACGTTCCTCGCCCATCGTGCTTACTGTGTAACAGGCATAGCCGGAGCTGTCTTGAAACAAACATTTTCTGGCGTGCACTAGACTAGGATCCCAAAGAGCGACTGCATATTATTGCTGACTACATTGGATCTGCAGATAAGAAAGACGGTCAGGCCGATATTCAGCCCCATTTGCGGGATATTCAACCTTTTGGTGGCTAGGTCTATTTATGTATCACAAATATGAGGTGCTTGGCAGTGGAGGGTTTACCTTTGACGGAGAGAATCAGCTCATTCTAGAACGGGTTCCGTTATGAGACAAGGTTGGATAAACTGCATCTTGTCATTTTCATCAATGGCTACACAGTACAGTTGATAGCCGGGCACACGGATGAATTCTTTGTAACTGCATGTATGCTTTTGAGAGTCGTGCAAGCATTCTAGCATAGTTACAGAAGCCTTCACAGTGTTCAACAAGAAAGAAGGACGCTTGAGTTCAGAATAAGATCAGATCTATCAAATGATTTCATTTCTATTAAAATAACTCGAAAGAGGAAAACAAAACAGGTAGGTAGAACTAAAGATGAATGCTCTGTCCAATACATACTCCACCAAATGCTAACTTGGTCCAACCTCACTTACGCACCATCTCCTCCGCAGCGCCAAGTCCAGACATCTTCTTTACCATCCCATCAAACATTCCATATGGCATCACTGTGCTCATCCGCGCGAGACAGGCTGACTCCCCTCGCCAGATGACGCTTGGAGGGTTGGCCTTGAGCAAATCGCGTGCTACGGCGTCTGCCCAGTCTTGTGCCAGCAAGCCCTGTCCTTCGAATCCCTCCTGCTTGATCGCCTTGTCGACCACCTCTCTTGCCGGTTCGTAGATTGATCCCGTTGGTAGGGAGGCTTTGCTGGACTCTTGCAAGTTCTTGATCAAGTTGGTTCTGACGACGCCAGTCTTCAACTCGACGACCTTGATGTTGAATGCCTGAAGCTCCAGGCGCATAGAGTCGGAGATCATAGAGAAGGCGGCCTTGGAGGAGTTGTAGATAGCTTGGAAAGGTATAGTAGTGACGGCTGCGACAGATGTGTGATTGACAATCATGCCGTTGGACGACTTGAGCAGTAACGGAAGAAAGGCCTGTATCACGGCGAGATGAGACCACACGTTGAGGTCATAAAGCTTCTTGGCCTCTTCAATGTCGACATCGACAACCGGCATCACATATTGGCCGCCAGCGTTGTTGATCAGGATGTCGAGGGCGGGTATTTTGGCAACACATTCAGCGATGGAAGACTGAGATTGGACGTCGAGCACAAGAGTTTGGATGCCTATAGATGACAGTTTCTGCATTTTGGCGGGATTTCGAGCCGTCGCGTAGACGTGCAGACCAGCCTGATGCAGGGCGATGGCAAGGGCGGCACCCATCCCACCGTCTGAACAACCGGTTATGAGCACGGTTTGCTTCGGGGTTTGCGATTTATTGGCCATCATGACAGTCTGTGAATGATTGTTGATCAGAAATCGGTTTCAAGAATGCAACGATAGTCGATCTGACTGAAGAATCCCTAACACTTAAAGCAGCAGCGAGAGTACCAGGTGAAAGAACCACTTTAGACCAACAGCCCCTCGAATGTTCAGTCAGACTTGGGGGCTGTATTTGATGGTCCTACGGACAAGAGCTCGGTCGTAACCAACACACATGGTGCTACAATAATCGAAGCAGTTTCACTCAGGTTGTGCCGATTCGCTATTGTCGGGCTTAACATCAATCCGATTCGGCCCAGGAATGTCCCGCTCCGCCCGCCGAGATTCAGCCTCACGTTCCACTAAAGCTGAATGAATGCACGATACCCGAGGCTTGGCAATATGTTGATGGTAGTCGTGGCGTTTCAAAGAGATCTTTGACCTCATTTAGATCTATGTAAGCTATTGGATACTGTAACGGGTCGGGCGGATTCCGGATTCCGGGTTCCGGGTTCCGCCGACCAAACTGCCAACTTGGGCAATTCGCATAAGCAGCCCGGATGCGGCTCAACTTTGTCTCGAGTCGGCACGACGGCATGCCCGTGTATCGGATTGAATCACTGATTGTGTGATGTTTTAGATTTATGCCACGTAAAATAGAATTATCATATGAGTCACTTAGGGTGGTCATTGCCCTCTGTCTCTGCTCATGTGTTGGTAGACAGGCCTTGTTGGTTCATTGATGTTTGTCACTTGGCACGAGAATATTGCACTCCAAGCTAAATCGACCAACTCAGTTCGGCCTATCTACGTGACCGACAAGGTTTTGATGTAAGTAAAGATGTCTTATGAATTTACATTGACCGTATGAAGATAGATCTATCCTATAATGTGGTTCAAAACTACAACTTTCCAGTATTTTCATCTTGCTACCCTAGAACTTCGCAAGCCATAATGCAGATCAAGCTTTAGAACCACATGATAGTTAAGAGTTAAGCCACATTTAGCTACCTAGCTACAAGTAAGCTCGGATACCTGGGGAAGTATCCCTTGAAATGGTCTGGGCTGGTCTGTCCAGCGACTTCGACTTGCCTAGACACAGCTTCATACAGCCACAACAAGCAAACAAGACCCTCCCAAGAGAGTACAATCCAAGTATCCGAATACCTTCAATTCTAGATATCGAAAATTCAATTTGAGCTTGATTAGTCCTCAGCACTACTGTCTAACTCTAACGCGGAGCCCTTGGCTGCCTTTGGCTGGCATAGGAATAATCCATTCGCCATTGGCCGCGATGTCTCTCTCACGCGTTGTGTCATGTAGCTCCAAAGTGTGTCCCTCTTGACCACGATAAATCTCATAGCGATTCAAAATAGTCGCCAGCACAATACCCATCTCCCGGCGTGCAAAATTCTGTCTGCGAATAACGTCAGAGACTATGCAAAAACTATTCATGACAGCACAGGAGAACTTACCCAACGCAGTTTCTCGAGCCGCGAGAGAACCCAATAAAGGACCGACTAAGCTTTGGATTGTCGATCCACCTCTGCGGCCGAAACTCGAGAGGACTCTCAAATGCCTCTGGGTTTGTGTGCGTGATGAAGCACGACATACTCGTTAATGTGCCTGGTGGAAGGACATACTGTCTGCCACTTCGAGTGTCATTATACACAATCGCCGTCTCTGGTGAAATGCGAGGCATTCGTGACATGACTCCAGGATGAAGACGAAGACCTTCCTGAATCACTGCGCTGAAATAGGGGAGATTCTCAAGTTCTGAGTAGGAGGGCATCTTATCCTTCCCAGAGACCACTGTTGCTATTTCCTCCTTTGCTTTCTCATACTCATCAGGATGAGCGAGCAACTCAAACAGGACGGCACTTAGTGTATAGGCTACACCGAAAGGTATCAGCTTGTGAAAGTGTTGTCCAAGGACGCTATGGACTCACCCGTTGTGCCCTCCCCAGCAAGTCCGATCAATTGCGCATCATGAGCCATTCTAGAGTCAGTCTTTTCTTCCTCTGGGAGCGAGCTGCCCAAGATGCCCTCAAAGATCGTGCTCTTGATTTCATCAGGGTTGGGCGAGTTTCGGATCTTTCTGACCCTGTCAGTCCACCACTTTCAAGGATGTTAGCCAGGTCAGTCTTAAGAGGAGGAATCTCTGCTTCACCATCTGCTTCCCCGCCATCTCTGTCAAGTTGGGAATGAAGAGCCGCAGCGCCCATATTGGCATACCGTTGATTAGTTTCATAGTGATAGGGAAGTGGCCAAAGACATGAGTTAGGTTGAAATACTTGTCAGTCGAGGAGAAATATGCCGCCCCCCAGTCCTCGTCCTCGAGAAAGTGAAAGGAGTCGCCAAAAGCATAAGTGGTGATAACATCGCTCGTGTATGCTTTAAAAATTGTATGCATATGCAAAACCTTTCCATTTGAGCCAACACCCTGATGCCATCTGGCCAGCATTGTCTCTAGCTTTTCCTTGATTATTGGCTCCACCCGACGAATGCTTGCAATGGAAAAGAAGCCATTGATGCTGTTTCGGCGCATCCGGTGCATATGGTGGTCTACTGTTGCAACGATGGAGTTTGGAGCTAGTATAGAGTCAGGTCATTTGATAGCAGTGTGTGGTGAAAGAGCGTGGTGGCTCACTTCCTGTCCTTTGTCCAACCATTATGGGCTTGTTTGTCTTGCGCCCTATGGATGGAAAGATCGTGTCGATGAAGTCTGAGTCATTGAAGTGCACCTCATTTGGGTTGATGCGTATGATAGGGCCTTGGGTATGTCATGTTAACTAGACAAGTCTCATAAACTTGTTCATGTCTACACATACCATATTCATTATGCATTCTGTTCATCTCTTTAAAGTATTGTCCACCGAGAAAGACTTCATAGTAAATCTCGTACCAATATGTCAATGCTAAACGAGATCAAAGCAGTTAGCTTATACAAGCGTCAAAGCTGAGACGTTTTCTTACCAGCAAGTCTTGGTCCTGGGATATTGGCCAGCGGGTGTAGCGTGACTATCATATGTTACTTTCGTTCCCAGACAGAGAGCCAGTTTGTGTCTGTGTGTCTTGCAGGCCGTACCTCGATAGAGTCCCAGAGATATACCCCAAGCCAAGTATCCGGTAACCAGCAGGTAACCCGCATTTATTGCCAGGGTCATTGTGTCATACTCAGCAAGCTTTGGTCCTCCCATGAGCCAGTCTCCTAAGTCATGAATAGTTGACATTGTGTTTGTGCTTCTGACAACTCTGGAACAATTTGGTGGTACCTCTAATCAGAGTTTTGAAAGATGTTTGGTTTCGTTTGCTATAGATGTAATTTAAAATATGTACTTTTGAAGCATAGAAAGCTCGATTGGTTGTGACGCAATGTGGTGTCAACCAACTCTTATCGACTGTAATCCCCAAACAGTACACAACTCCAGAGGCCCATCTTAACTCGGATTCCGGAGTCGAGTCAGCCTTTTTGGATCTCGTACGAGCCTTACCACTGATTCTGCAGTAAGCTTATTTAGTCTTACTTGTTGTGAAACAGTAATCTCGAGTCCAGATCGTATTACCCCAAGAACATGCAGTGAGATGAGGCTGGTCACCACTTACTGCAGGATGGTATCACAAAGATATTCGCATTTGAGACTATCGAACAGTCTAGAATTCTTCGCAATTCATACAGGTAATAGGAACGAAACGGGGACTCTGCCCGAGTCTGTCGCCCCCCAAGCCCAAACTATCTAGGAGCCCCCAAGGCTTCACATTTCCCAAGCCTCATAGGCAGCTCTGCCCATCGGCCTCCGGTAGAGCTGTGGCTTAGACGAAAAATGGTAAATTTAGTGAAGATAGTCTCAGCTATGTGTCATCTCTTATTTCGCGTATTGAAACAAGAGTAGATCATTGTAAACTGAATAAATATCATGCCGGGCCCAAAACTGCACTCATTTTACCCCATCATTAAGGCCATATCGTCTTGTTTCGTTGCTCTTTTGTTCAATACTAGTCATTATGCATGTGCTTACATTCCACGGCATCAGTGTCGTGCTCTTTCTTCTGGTACCTCTGACCTTGGCTGCTTCTGTACCAGAAAAACGCCAGTCGAGGACTTGTCGAACCTTGCCCGGAGATGTCGCTTGGCCTACGCGCCAGGATTGGAATCGCCTAAACAAGACGATCGGCGGTAGGCTCATACTTGGTACTCCTCTGGCGGCGCCGTGTCATCGACCTACCCTTGATCTTCATCGCGATACCTGTGTACAGGTCCGAGAGAGATGGATATCCACAGAGTCATAGTAAGTCGTAACTATCATACTCCTGTTCACTTGCTGACAGTTTGTCCGTCTCTAGCTATAAAAACCCTGTCAATGTCATGTCTCCGTATTGGCTTAATGACTCATGCAGTCCCTTTGTGGGCGCATCATCCGCATCTTGCGACTTGGGCAACATGGCTGTCTACGCAATCAATGTTGATAGCGCAAGCACCGTAGCTGCTGGTTTAAAATTTGCCCAAGAGAAGAATATCAGGCTATCCATCAAGAACACTGGACATGACTATATCGGAAGATCAAACGGAAGAGGGTCTCTCGGCTTGTGGACGCATAACCTGAAGAATATGACCTTCTTTAGCTACAGAAGCTCCCATTACACTGGCCAAGCCCTCAAGGCCGGAGCAGGGGTCCAGTTCACGGAGGCTTATAAGGCAGCATCTGAGAAAGGGCTTCGTGTTCTTGGTGGATATTGTCCAACCGTCGGTATGGTCGGTGGTTACATCCAAGGTGGTGGCCACGGACCACTTGCATCGAGGTACGGCATGGCTGCTGACAACACATTGGAGTTTGAGGCTGTGACCGTTGATGGACGTCATTTAATCGCGTCTCGTACACAGAACTCTGACCTTTACTGGGCTCTAAGCGGCGGAGGAGCTGGGACATATGCGATTGTCCTCTCCGTGACAGTCAAGGCTCACCGCGACGGGCGAACTGCTGGTGCAACTTTGGCATTCGCCAACACGAATCCTGACAGGTATTGGAAAGCTGTTGGGGCGTTCCAGAAGAGACTTCTTGAACTGAATGCCATTCAGGGATTGACTACTTCCTGGGGTTTGGATAACAGATCCTTCTCCCTTGATATGGCCACCCTCACCGAGGGGAGGCGATCTGATTTGGAGACCGCTCTGGCACCTTTTCTGAGAGACTTGAGAAACCTCAAAGTCCCTCTTCTAAGGTACAACTCAACTGAGCATACTGGCTTCTACCAACATTATCAACACTATACATTCCCGCCAGAGATCTACGCGACCAACAGCTCTTTGGGTGGGCGGCTCATCCAGCCGTCAACTGTACGGAACAAGCTGCCCGAGCTGATCAAAGCTTTTAGAAGAATCGCAACTGATTCCGAGTTCCCTGCAAACCGAATCAGCGCAATATCGATCAACGTGACACATGCACGTGTCGGAAACCGGCGTGACTCCAATGCGGTGCTCCCTGCATGGCGAGATGCCCTGTACACACTCAACCTGGGCATAGGGTTTAACCCAGATGTGCCACCAAGGGAGCTTCAAGAGATCCAAGCAAAGTTGAACGAGTGGCAGGCACTGTTCAACCCTTTAACTCCTGGTGGTGGAGGCTACATGAACGAGGCGACGTTCGATAACCCTACCTGGAAGGAAGATTACTTTGGCTCCAACTACAAGAAGCTACTTTCTATCAAGGAGAAGTATGATCCAAAGTTTACTCTTTGGCAGCATACTTCAGTTGGAGCTGATGCTTACTGGGAGCTGGCCAGTGATGGAAGGTTGTGCCGTGTTGAAGAATGAAATTCGATGGACGGTCTTGTTGGGTGGAGACAGGCTTTTAAATGCTCTCCTTTTCTTCTGATTTCATCTGATTTCTTTCTTCCTTTTGTAAAGTGTTTTGATTCGTCCCAAGGCTGCATCCGTCTTTATGTAGAGAATTTGATTTTTGCAAACACGCAATATGATCTCGCTGTGAGTAAGGTGTGCACCATCACGAATGATTATGCTCCAGTTCTGAACGCCAATTTGTAGATATCAGTGATCACAAGGTAATTTCACACGTTTAAAAATCCAATATCATTATGTCTACTTCATGGCTAGGTGGAATAACTACAGACATACTTGAGGGCCTAGATAGCCATAGCGGTGCAATGGGAAGGAAAGTAAGACTCAAAAGTTCATATTCAGTAGATGCAGCAATCATATTCATCTTTCAACTTCTTTCTAAAGACTAAAAGAACGCACCATCAAACTGCTTTTTGTTCTAGCACCATGTCAAAGAAATCCACCATCGCCTTGCGAACTTTGTGAGAGCCCTCTCCTGCAAGAATAGGCATATGACCTTTTCCTTTGGCCACATACAACACTTTTTGTGTCTTGAGATTGTCAAAGACAGCCTTCTGCTCAGCAGGAGGTGAGATTTCATCAAGCTCTGGGATCATCATCATGGTAGGCACCCCTTCGAGCATTTCCTCAAGTAGTTCCTTGGGACGAAACAAGGCCATTTTGTGATATGACTGAAGTGTGATGCGGTCACGGAAATTGGGATGACCACGTTCCGCTGCGACGCTCATGAGAAAGTGCGCTTCCTTGCCGCCTGGTCCTCCCGAGCCAGCGTACCCGATCGGGTTCTCTCCTTTACTGTTGAAGGGCTGTATCATCAATGGCTCATTGCCTCGGAGCTGAGACTGACGATCTTTCATGAGCTGTGCAAAGGCTGTAGCTCGCTTGTCTGCCCGGACCATGCTGAAGATAGGACAGACCATTATGATGCCCGCAACACGCCTGTCGACGGCTGCAGCAACTCCAGTAACTGTTCCGCCCAAGGACATGCCCCAGAGGAGGACCTTCTGAGGATCAACACTGGGAACATTTCGTGTGTAGGTCACAACATCTGCAGCTCGTCAGAAACAATTACAGCTGTTGGGCAACTCTGAAATTCAGACTCACCTGAGATGTCCTGGGCCATTTGGAGTGGATCAATCTGGTTCCTAGGAAATCCACCACTGCCTCCGATGCTCCGGGAGTCGTAGAGGAGGACATTGTAGCCTGCCGAATGGAATGACTCAGCAGTTTCTTCAAGGCTCATCTCCTTGACGCAATTGAACTTGAATACATCTCAGTAAAGCCTGGTATACGCAATAGAGTAGACCTACACCATGGGTCATGATGACGGCGGGCGCTGGCCCCGGTACTTCGTAGAGCCATGCTTCCAAGGTGATGCCGTCGATAGTCTTGAACTCGACGGTTCGAGGAGGTTGAGGACCCACGGTCATGTTGTCGATGAGAAAGATTTGTAAAAGTTTAGAATTTCTAGCAATCTGGCGTTGGACTAGGCATGCAGTACTCTATTCTTTATTGAGCTTTGGATCCGAGAAGGGGAACGATCTTCATATCGAACTTCCAGGCTCACTTCTATTGCCGTAAGTGTTGAAGAAAGATGTGGATGACTGAAGGGTTGATTATCTTGAGTAACAGTAATCATTTTGTCAAAGAATAATGATTACATTGCATGGTGACACAAAATGCGATTGCTTATGACTGCTGACTGCTGACTGCCTATCCGTCCGTCCTGGTAGGTAAAGGTTCTTGTGTTAGCTAGAATAACAATTTTCGGGATACAAGTCCGTCTGCATGAGCCAAAATGCAATTCGTTATACCATAGAATGTAAGATACCTCTTAGCCGTATATAGATCTTCCGGAACGGCTTCTTTTGTCTCAAATAATCTCCTCAGCATCGATATTCTTCGATATACTAAATACCACCCACATTCATACTCATTACCTTGAAACACTCTTTGTTCTTCTCTGCGGAAATGTCTGAGCAAACCCATCAATACCATCAAGAGCCTATGGCTATCGTGGGCTTTGCCTGTCGACTTCCCGGCGGCAACAATACACCACAAAAGCTATGGGACTTCTTGGAACGCGGAGAAGTAGCATCGAGTGCTGTTCCCAAGACGAGGTTCAACTTTGAGGGCCACTTTGATGGATCCCTCAAGCCGAAAACCATGCGCCAGCCTGGAGGCATGTTTCTCCAAGACCTTGATCCTGCGGACTTTGATGCTGGGTTCTTCGAAGTTGGTGGCGCTGAAGCCATCGCTATGGACCCGAACCAGCGTCAGATGCTCGAGGTTGTATTCGAAGCACTTGAGAACTCAGGTATTCCTCTTAACAAGTTGGATAATCGCCCAGTGGGCTGCTTCGTTGGTTCTTATGCCGCAGACTACGCGGATATGCAGAACCGAGACCCTGAAGATCGCCCTGCCAACAATGCACTTGGCGTCGGACGAGCTATTCTCGCCAATCGTCTAAGCCATTTCCTCAATGTCAAGGGTCCAAGTGTTACTCTTGACACAGCATGCTCTGGTAGTCTACAGGGTCTTGATCTTGCCTCACGCTACTTGCAATCGAGGGACATTGAGACGGCCATCGTGGCAACTAGCAATCTTTACATGAGTCCAGAACATCTCATCGATACAGGCAGTATTGGCAGTGCCCATTCGGTAGATCTTACCTCCTCCCCTCACTTTCGAAGAGGACGTATTGCTGACTCAAACACATATAGCCCACTGCCCTCTGCCACACCTTTGACGTGGCCGCTGATGGTTATGTCAAAGCTGAAGCTGTCAGTGCTGTCATCGTGAAGCGTCTTGAGGATGCTATCAGAGACCGTGATCCAATTCGTGGTGTCGTGTTAGGTACCGCATCCAACAGCAACGGACGAACCGCTGGTATTGCTAGTCCCAGTTCAGAAGCTCAAGCCATGGCTATTCGGGCTGCCTATGCCCACGCTGGCATCACTGATCTGAACAACACGACCTACCTTGAGGTATAGTACCTGCTGCTCGGTCATCATACGCCAGTTTGGTTCAAATGCTGACTATTTAATCAGTGTCATGGAACAGGAACGCAGGCAGGTGATCCAACTGAAGTTCGAGGCGTGGGTTCTGTCTTTGCAGCTACACGCTCGGCTGATAAGCCACTACTCATCGGCTCTGTAAGTCTACCGTTAAAATGCCTTCTGGTGTATCATAGCTCATACCAATACCTAAAATTAGGTCAAGAGTAACATTGGGCACTCGGAGCCAGCAGCAGGCATTTCTGGGCTTCTCAAAGTTGTCTTGTCCATTGAGAATGGCTTTATCCCGGGCACGCCCACCTTTATCAACCCCAGTCCAAAGAGTATGTTTGACCCCAAGATATAGTTTGATCAATCATATCTAACCACATTCTTCTCCAGTTGACTTCACAGGTAACAAGGTCAAAGCCTTTCGGACTGGTAGTACTTGGCCAAAGGATGCTCCTCTCAGAGCCAGCATCAACTCATTTGGCTACGGTGGTTCCAATGCTCACACCATCATCGAGCAACCCAAAGCCTCCGATCGACTTAACCACATTTCTTCATATGTTTCTGCAGATTATGAGTTTAGCATGATTGAAGAAGATGCTGCACGCCCATCCGTTCTTGTATTATCCGCAAACGATGCCACCTCACTCAGTGCCGGTATCACTTCACTTGGGAATCATTTGATTAACCCTCGTGTCAAGGTTGGGCTATCTGACCTAGCCTATACACTATCCGAGCGAAGAACCAAGCTCTGGCATCGGGCATTTATCACGACTCGCAATACTGAGCTTGATGAAAAGGCTGGCGCATGGGCTGTGGCAAAGAAGAGCTCGTCTCAGCCTACTTATGGGTTTGTATTTACAGGGCAAGGCGCTCAATGGCCTCAGATGGGGAAGGATCTTGTCCAATTCTTCCCATGGACCCGACAGATCCTTGAAGAGTAAGTGCAGTGCTTGAATTCTCTGTTTATGTCTCTGTTATATGTGACTGACCCTGATTCATACAGGCTTGACCAGGTTTTACAGAGCCTTCATGACCCTCCATCCTGGTCCCTAGTCAGTGAACTCACAGAGCCACGGACCTCTGAGCACCTCCGCCAGCCCGAGTTCTCGCAGCCTCTGGTTACAGCACTCCAGCTATGCATCCTAGCTGCTCTAGAAACTTGGGGAGTCACTCCCTCCAGCGTTGTCGGCCATTCGTCCGGTGAGATCGCTGCTGCGTACTGCGCCGGGCTGCTCGATCGTGCAGGTGCAATCACAGCAGCTTTCTATCGTGGCCGAGCAGCTCTGAACTGCAAAGACCAGGTTGAACGGGATGTCGGTATGTTGGCCGTAGGTCTGGGCGCTGATGCTACTACAAAGTTTCTGGAAGAGTACGCTGGACAGGCGTGGATCGCTTGCTTCAACAGCCCTTCTAGCGTAACAGTCTCGGGCAAGGTCGGTGCCCTTGAGACACTGCGCGAAGAGATTGTGGCTGCTGGACACTTTGCTCGGCGGCTGCAAGTCGATCTCGCATACCACTCGGAGCTCATGGGTGTAATTGGTGAAGAGTATGAGAGCCTTCTCTCCTCTACAACCGTGTTTCGTCCATATCAAAATGGGTCAAGTGGTACTGTCAAAATGTTCTCATCAGTCACGGCATCTAAGAAGACCACACTAGCTGATGCGATGTACTGGAGAACGAACATGGTCTCCCCAGTTCGTTTTGATCAGGCACTGAAAGCTATGCTCGAGAACGACAAACGCCCAGACTTTCTCATCGAGATCGGTCCGTCTGGGGCTTTGGCTGGCCCAATCTCTCAAGTTATCAAGTCCATGCCCACTACTATCGGGGCAGATCTTACCTACTGCGCCGCCTGGTCTAGGGGTTCAGAAGCAGGGAAGTCTCTTTTCGACGTTGCTGGACGTCTCTGGGTAGCAGGGGCCCCCATCGACATGGCCGTCGTTAACGAGTATGGTGGTAACGAGCGTACTATCATCGATCTTCCTAACTACAATTGGAATCACAGCGTCAAGTATTGGCATGAGAATTCTGCAAGCAAAGACTGGCGATTCAGGAAGTATGTCGTCCACGACCTCCTCGGAAGCAAGATCCTCGGCAGCTCATGGCACGCACCCCAGTGGCGATCCCGCCTGAACGTCGCTAACGTGCCTTTTCTCATGGACCATCGCATGGGTAAGTCTTTTTTTTTTCTTTTCCTTTTTGAACACAAACCCCAAATCCTTTTCCACTTGTTCCTCTTGATGCTGCTAAGAGCCTTCCTGACTCTCATAGGTGGTGATGCAATTATGCCCGGAGCTGGTTTCATTACCATGGCACTGGAGGCTTTTTATCAGAAACATTGTGCTCTTCTCCAGCCAGACGAAGCTGCAGGCATTGCTCGAAACGACTTATGCTACCGCTTCAGGGATGTTCGATTTAGCAGAGCCCTCGTTCTCGAGGAAGGTAAAGATGCTCTTATCACTTTTACTCTGTCCCAAGTACCCGGCAGCAAGGACTGGCATGGATTTCGCATCTCCACGACAGAAGCAGAGGTTTCTGCAGAACATTGCTCTGGCTTAGTTCGCATCCAAGATCCTATCGATGAACCAGTCAAAGACCCAGATTCCCTGCCTCTGAAATCACCCCAAGCTCCTACGCTTTGGTACAAGTGCCAGCGAGAGATAGGCATGGACTTTGGTCCGGCTTTCCAGAAGTTGATTCAAGTCGAGGCTGTCACTGGAAAAAGGGAATGCCGCACTCTGATATCCTTGGAGCCACCAGAGAGCGTCTATGAACCGCAGTCCTACTATCCGATTCATCCTGCGGCTCTAGATGGATGTCTTCAGACGGTCGTGCCGTCCAATGCATCATGCGATCGTACCAATGTCAAACACGTCATGATCCCGGCTCTTATCGACGACTTCATCATCAACAAGGTCCCAGCACGGCTTTATAGGGGACGATCCAAGACTACTTCGGTCTACGGTGGCCGCGGCCGTAAGGATCTTGAGAAAAACTGGGTTGCAAACACGACGGTGTATGACTCTGGGAGCGGACAGCTCGTGATGCAGATTACTGGTCTCAACTATACCAAGCTAGACGTGGCTCCTAAGCCTGACCCTCATACCTTCCACTCTGTCGTCTGGAAGCCTGATATCACATTCCTTACCCAAGACCAGATGATGTATCTCGCTCCAGCAGGTGGCTCAAACAAAATCGACACGGTAATTGACCTCATATCTCATAAGAAGCCTGCATTGAGAGTTCTGGAGCTCAATCTTGACGACACAGATACATCTTGCTTGTGGTTCGGCGCTGGCGATCAGTCTGCTAGGGCAGCATATTCCCAGTACGCATTCGGCTCATCCAATCCCAAGACTTTGCTGGACGTCGGGGAAAAGTTCAAGGGCAAACAACATGTTTCTTTCCACTCTATGAATGCCGAGAACGTCATAATTGGCTTACCTGAAGATGCTATTTACGACCTACTCATCATCAAGCCATCAGCAGGCCACACTCCAACTGATGCCGAAGACTCGATCAAAGCACTACGCTCACTGTTGTCTAATGACTCCTTTGCCTTGGTCGTTGAGGCCAACATTGAGAATGATAATCCCACTGGTTCCGACAATGAATCTACACAGATCTTGGAAAGTGTCATGGCATCCCAATCTACGGAGACAATATCTCAGTCTTCAAGCTCCCCAGTCGCCCCAACCTCAACTTCAATCGACTCAGCCACGTGGGAAGAAGTGATAGTCAAAGATTCACACTCTGCCGCTATCATTGACAATCTTGAGTCAGGC
Organism: Fusarium abutilonis; assembly: GCA_021655885.1. Lineage (NCBI taxonomy): Eukaryota > Fungi > Ascomycota > Sordariomycetes > Hypocreales > Nectriaceae > Fusarium > Fusarium abutilonis. The sequence continues at coordinate 50,629 of JAJJWN010000223.1, read as the reverse complement.
ATGGAAATAGCTGCGACAAGTGAGAGCCCGCGTGCTTGCTTGTTACGTTCAAAAGGCAGCGTTACGAATGATAGCCCTCATCAACCACAAGGCTATGTAATTTTCGCTCGTCTCTCTAAAAACACACCAAAATCACTTCCTGCGTCACTTCAGTCAACTTTGAAGGCTTCGGGATGGCGCATCACTCAACAAACCTATCCCTTCTCTAAACCTACTACTGGCGCGGTGGTGATGATTCTCGATGAGCTGTCAGACTCGGTCATGACAAGCATTGATGAAAGACAGTGGGAGGCCATCAAGGGTCTTGTGTCGTCGGGCAATCCTCTTCTCTGGGTTACCAAGGGCGCTCAACACCCCGTCACAAGTCCCGATAACGCAATGATACATGGCTTGTTCCGCGTGGCTCGACAAGAAGATCCAGCAGTGAAGTTGATTACTCTGGATGTCGAGTCCAGTACCAGCCCTGCTACCAGCTGGGCTATAGAAAAGGTACTTGGACTACTGAGAGACAACACCTCCGTCGAGACAGAGTATATGGAGCGTCATGGCATAATTCATGCCCAGCGACTGATGCCAGATTCGTCGGTGAATGACTTCCGGCGTGCTCAAGAAGAGGGACTGGAGCCTGTTTTCAAAGACTTCCATGGCACTGAGGTCCAGGTTCAGCTGAGAGCGGAGCGTCTTGGTACACTACAGAACCTGATGTGGTGCGAGACCGAAGTCAGTCAGCCGTCAGTACTCAATGAAGGTGATATTGAAGTCGAGGTTATGGCCGTGGGTGTCAACTTCAAGGACGTCGCCATCACCATGGGCATTGTGCCCGACAATGAGTACAATATTGGATTTGAGTGCTCAGGTGTGGTCAAAAGATTCGGACCTGGCGTCACCAAATTCCAAACAGGGGATCGTGTCTGTATGCTCAAAGCTGGCAGCTATGCAAACCGAGTTCGTGTCTCGGTTGATCGATGCCACATCATTCCGAATTCCATGACATTCGAGGAGGCGGCCACTATTCCTTCGGTATATCTATGCTCACTCTACGCTATGTATCATCTAGGCGAGCTGAAGGAGGGCCAGGTAAGTGTATCCATTTACGGGATCTTGACATGACGAAGCTGACGAAGAAGCAGTCTGTTCTTATTCACTCAGCAACTGGCGGAGTTGGAATCGCCTGTATCCAGTTGGCTCAATACAAAAACGCCGAGGTGAGTCTACTTATGGAATAGATTAACAGTACCAGGCTAATAATATTCGATGAAAAGATCTATGTCACTGTAGGAACTGAAGAGAAGCGCAAGTTCTTAGAGACTACATTTGGCATCCCTCGTAGCCGCATGTTTTCGTCCCGCGACACAAAGTTTGCGCGAGAGATCATGTTAGCCACTGGTGGTCGTGGAGTCAACGTCGTGATTAATTCGCTGATTGGTGAGCTCCTCGATGCTTCATGGAGAATCATGGCCGATGGCGGCAACATGGTTGAGATTGGTAAGAGAGACATTGTCGATCGTAACACATTGTCAATGGAGCCATTCGACAGGAACTGCTCATTCAGAGCCGTTGACATGTCTTACACCAGAGACATCAAAGATTCCTTAGTCGCAAGGTGCGTTTTACTTTTCAGGTAACTTTTGTTAACATTGTGCTGACTGGACTCTTATAGACTCTTTGACGAACTATTTGTTCTTATTGACGGCGGTCATATCAGTCCCATTCATCCCATCACCACATTTGGCTTCGACGATGTAGTTTCTGCTCTCTCATACATCCGGAGCGGCAAACATCTTGGCAAGATCGTTATATCCAATATAGACAAGGAAGACGTCCAAGTTCCCATACGACCAACCATTCGAAGCCTCCAACTCCGGTCCGATGTTTCCTACTTGATTGTCGGGGGCGTCAAGGGTTTGTGCGGAGCTTTGGCCATTCACATGGCACAGCACGGAGCTCGACACATTATAATCAACAGCAGAAGTGGTATCGATGACGAGGCATCGGCAAGGGTGGTAGAAAGCTGCAAGTTCTACGGGTGCCAAATTGTTGAAGCCAAGGGCCATGTTGGCGACACAGACTTTGTGCAACGCATGTTCAAGTCGGCAAGCCCCAGAATCGCTGGTATCATTCAAGGAGCCATGGTTCTCAGAGTAAGCGTTCCAATCCTCATTTGGCAGTTATTATATGCTCACAAAGATTAACAGGACAAACCCTTCGAGGCAATGACACTCAACGATTACCACACGGCAATTGAAGCCAAGGTCCAGGGAACATGGAACCTGCACCGCGCATCTCAGCAAGTCCAGAAACAGCCACTCGAATTCTTCACAATGCTATCAAGTACTTCTGGCATTGTCGGCAACAAAGGACAAGCCAACTACGCAGCCGCCAACACGTTTCTAGACGCCTTTGCCAGCTATCGACATTCCCTTGATCTTTGCGCTAACACGGTTGACCTCGGACTCATTGAAGATGTAGGCTATGTCGCTGAGCAAGATTCTGGCCTCCAAGTCCGCTTTGACAAGAGACAGTGGACACCCATCAACGAGAGTGTACTTCGACAGATCTTGACATGCTCTATTATGCAGCAGGAATCCATCTCATCGATCAAAGGATTAAGCAACCCTGTGATGATCACTGGAGTCGGCTATCCGTTACCACAAGGCGGTTCAGAACTCGCCAACGAGCCTCGCTTCAGTTATCTGTTCCACAATCATGGAGGTAGCAAGATGGGCAGTCTAGACGATGGCGATGACGGTGATGAGTCTGACCAGACGATGAAGCAATTCCGTTTGATGCTCAAGTCTGGAGCCGACGTGGCTGCCTTGAAGCTTGCCTGCGTCCAAGTACTATCAGGACAACTCCGCAAGATTCTACGCCTTGAGACCGAGCCTGAAGCGGGTAGGCCGCTCATGGCATACGGCCTCGATTCTCTGTCTGCAGTTGAGCTACGCAACTGGATTCGCATGAAGCTTGGTGTTGAGCTGACAACGCTGGACATTACCAATGCTAGTTCACTCATTGCATTAGGTGAGAAGGTGGTCACCAAACTGCAGCAGGCTGAAACTGGTGGGAAGTGATCTGTGAGATGGAGATGATGCGAGCTTTTTGTTTGTGTCTTGCGGATATTGAAGCGAACGTCAACTATGGGCTGAACAAGTAGCTTTTGTTTAAATCCTTTTTGTTATTCAATTATAATGCTATCTAACATTTATTCTATTCGACAACCTTCTATATCAATAAATTCTTGTGCCTTGCTGTTGGTCAGTCATTCTATTTGAGTACCTATTTTCTGACCGCCTTCAGTACGCGTGACTAGTACTTTCTGCTTTCAACATTTCGTTCTTCCATTTAATCAGCTTCATAATCTTCTTATTTTTTTCGTCTTAACAATATATGTCTATTCCATTATGTGCTTTAGAGCTCGACATGTCTTATCACGATGACTCTCAGGCTATCATAACCGACAGTCAGATGATACCCCATAGCCGTTGACGGGGCCAGCAGCCCTCCGAGATGGACTTGGCTCGTAAATCGGATTCAAAGACACTTTTACTACAAATCTATCAAGGAAAAAGTGGGAAGGATATCTTAGCTTTAGTTGGGCGAACTGTCTCCTTCGCATATGTCCTTCTGTTGGCTGACATGTCTCGACCGGATTCTCCAGCTTGTTCTCGGAAACTCAAAAGCAGACTCAGCATAGAACCAGGCAAACAATAGTTTACAGACTGATGCTGATACGACCAAAGGACAAATGCCCAAAGTGGGTGTGGATTCCGTTCGGGCCAGGTTGGTTGGCGAGGTCTAGGCCTCTAGGGGAAGGAACATGAGCTTAAAACATCCAAAGGAACTCTTGAGTCCTTCTCGAAGCGAGCCCAAGAGCTACAGCGTTTTAGTCGACACCCAGGACGTGGATATCAATCGCTTCGTAAAGCAGCGTGAGGAGCGTGTAAAGCACCTGGTCTTCATGAGGCGTATTCGTCTTGCTATTGCCACCGGACCTGGAGCAGCAAATCCACCGATAAAAAAGGTGAAGGAAAGGATGGCCTTGAGAGGATACATGATGAAATAGTTGTCCAGGTATGTTTGTGGAGGAATTTGGAATATTTTGGATCAACGAACCAAGGGGTTTATATTCCAAACGGACATAAACTGGGTTACCAATCCTTTGGGAAAGAACACTTGTTTCTCAGGTAGAAGCATTACATAGTATCTCGTAACCTGGGGTATTGATCATGCTTCCAATCGTCACTTGGTCAACCACTACCAGTTTCAATCACATCACTCAATTAAATGCCATATCAAGCCATGAATGGCCAAAATGTCAGACCTAGTACAGAGTTCCATCACTGATGACAACAATAGGGCTGGACTTGGTCTCCGGTCTCAGCTTAGCAGCAAGCTCTCTCCCCGCCTTCCAAGTACCAGCCTCTAACATTTGAGGCAATGTCAAAGTGATACTCCGTGACTTATACTGCTCAGACAAAGTGAGGTGCAGTTCATCCAGCAACACCACCGTCATAGCACGCCATTCTACCACCGTGTCCGATGCAGCATCAAACTCGGGAAGTTGACCTGGTGACTTGGTGCCTGCTTTCTCGTCTTCCTCTTTCAGAGTCAGAACCTTGAGATCTACAAACAATCCACCATTGCGATACTCGGGAAGCCCAGTGGCGAGGTCGATGTTGTCCCATTTGTAGCCCAGGATGCGCTGGAAAGGCACCGAGAGTGAATAGGCAAGCCACTGAGTGAGCTTGTGGAAGGGATGAATATTGTCTCTGGGACTCTGGTCCGACTGGCTCTCAGCTAGAACGTCCAAAGGCCATGCGTCACCGATGGGCTTGCCGTCAAAAACAGTACGATTGCTTGGCCAAGAGGGAATCAAGAGTTTTTGCAGACAAGTCCAAAGCTGTTCGTAGTCAATGGTCTTCTTGTCAGAAGAGAGGTTTACTAAGTAGTCTAGTTTGATCAGCTATGATTTTTGCATTACCAATCGTTTGAAGATGGAAACTCACCGACCAAGTTGCCAGGTCGACCGGATTGTCCAAAGATCTCGGGTAGACTCAGCAACGACGAGCCAACAGCTTGCAGAAGCTGAACTCGGGAAGAAACTCCAAGCATACTGTTGTTCTCAGATACTTGGAAGCTTCTCGCAAATGCGTCCTCTTTGAGCGACAACAGCCCTTTTCCTACAGAGCTATTAGTACTACTCGCAGTCGCAGAGGATGCTATAACAAACCATCAACCGTCTCTTTCTTCAAAGTATCGGAAGAAAAGGAACCCTCCGTGAACATGTAAAGAGAAGCGACGGCAATTCCTTCACTGCGCATAATCACTTGTCCCGTTCCAGGCTCCTCAAAACGCCAGACATCACCAGCGCCGGCATCAAGAAGAACAGAAACGAAGAACAGGTCAATCAGCCGTCGAGTGACTTCCATCTCATCAACCGCCTCGCTCTGCCAACGCTTGATCAAGGCATCGATACGCTCAACGCTGCCCACATCGAAATGCTGCCAGCGGCCATGAGGTGGAATGCTATCATATCGATCTGGACCAAAGTCACGCTAAAAGCAGCAGATTTAGCATCGTAGATCTCACAATCAGTTGATACGACTCACATCGATGAGTCCGGAGACATAGTCTGCTACATCTTGCATGCGAGCGGGGTTGAAGTCGAAATGCTTCAGTTTACCGTCTTTGGCAGCATCGTAGACCTTGGCCGCTTGGTCGCGAATAGCCTGCAGAGAGAGGAGATAGTCGTAATCGGACGTCATGGTGGTAGGTAGTATTGCAAAGTTGTTATTATCCGTCAAACAGGGTTGAAACAGTAGAATCAGTGAATCAACTCTTGTGTGAGCCTCGTCCTAATGGAGGGGGATAAGTATAATGAAGCACCCTGGTGTATGTGTATCACTGACCGCTTTCTTGTCGCTTTGTTGTTCTCTCAATTGAGATGAGGGGGACTCTCTCGGAAGCCGAGATGCGTGTCTCACCCCCTCAAAAAGACACGCCAGTGTTTGATCTGATTTCATAAGCTCAATAAAGGGCTATTCTGAGTTGTTACCTAGCAGTAGTGTGAGGATCTGGTGATATTGCACGCTATATTAAGTTATAAGGAAGATGAGACTAGAACGAAAGAAAATGCACAACAAACACTTTCTTCGCAATCTCAAGTATCTTTTCCCCAATCTTAAGGTAAAAAGAAACCTTGAGCTTTTTTCTCATACGCATCTTGAGTATTGAATCCTCCTCTCATGTTATCGGCCAGCGTCTTGACCTGCTCCAATGAGCTCATTCCAACAATTCTGACACAACTCCGCGATACATCTCTTAAACCCGAGCAAGTTCGAGGATTGATAGGCCAGTCAACTCAGATAACTGCTAGAGAGGCCATTTTTCCCCGAATCGGAAGAAAAAATCGCTGTTATGGTCATTCTACGATCTAGCCTTACTTTGCCCTGATGACTAGCCCAATGTCAACGTCCTTCTCAATACCAGCGTTGACTCTAAGTTCCTTTACACTCACCGTGTGTCTCTTCAATAGCTCCTTGGAATCTCTAATCATTAACAAAACACTCAAGGTCATACATTTCTGTCCTGCAGCGCCAAATGCGGCCCCGACGATACTCTAAATTGCCTGGTCGAGGTTACAGCCATCCTAAGCAATCGCGTGGCTTTTGTCTCCAAGATGGCCTTGAAAGTGCTTTCTATTAGCTGAGCCGCGCTGGAACACGTATTCTCCGGCTCTGTTGCATCTAAAGAAGCTGATGACCTTAATCCTAGGCTCATCTCATCGTCCAAACGGCCACTTGAGAGTATGAGGACGATTTCCGGAATTAGTAACTCTCAACTCGATTGAATATCCTCCAGAACTTTGAAATAGTAATTATTAAAAACTTACCTATCAGACAAAGCCGTGGCGTGTGTCAAGATAGTTCCGACCCTATGTTTACCCCGCAGATCTTGATAAGGAATCATGACAGGGTTGTTTAGCCTGATCAGATCAGATAGACTATGCCTATGACTGTGCATCTCCTCTCTGATTACACACCTCTTTCTTTTTGATAACGACCGAAATAAACAGACACCTTCGGCGGGGACCGGCCATCGCTGTGGGTATCACAACTGTACCTCCACGCACTCCTCCGTCGCTTTCCGCGGCCACAGCATACCTCCGGGTAAAAGGACGTCTGGTCTCATTGATCGCATCTCAGTAGTGAGTGGTATTCGGAGATCGAGCACAAGGCCAAATTGAAAAATGGAAGAGTATCAGCTTTGGATTAATGGCGAGTTTGTTGTCGGTCATGGTGAACCGTAAGCCCACGCGCCAAGCATACGATGAGCGTAAATGCTAACGCTCCATCAGCTTATCCATCAATGACCCTGCAACAGGAGAGAACGTGGCCAAGTGAGTTCAGTTTACCCTCAAAACCCTCCCGGTCACTGACCAGCCAGATGCCAAACCGCTTCTAGTGAGGATATTGAACTCGCCATCCAAACAGCTCAAAAGGCTTTCGACTCAGGAGCATGGTCCAATTGCCCTCGTCAGACACGCGCAGATATTCTCGACAAGGCTGCTGCGCTCCTCACTGCTGAGCTTCAGCCCCTCATCGCTCTCGAGGTTAAGCAAACAGGTCGTGCTATTCGAGAGATGAAAGCCCAAGTGCCTTCTCTGGTCAGATGGTTCAAGTACTACGCTGCAGTGCTTCGTACTGAGGAGAGACCTGTCCTCCCAACTACAGGCAAACTTCATAACTGGATCGACCGCATACCTCTAGGTGTTGTGGTCCAAATCACTTCTTTTAACCATCCACTATTGATTGCTGTCAAAAAGCTGGCCCCTGCCCTCGCAGCTGGAAATAGTGTCATACTTAAACCGAGCGAGCTGACGCCGTTGACGAGCTTGAAACTTGGGCCTATCCTAAAGGCAGCAGGTCTTCCAGACGGCGTGTTTAATGTTGTCCCAGGTCTGGGAGTAGTCACTGGCAAAGCACTCGTCAGTCATCCTCTTGTGAGAAAGATCGATGTCACTGGTGGCACGGTAGCTGGGCGAGCAATTAGCGCCCTGGCAGGGCAGAATCTCACGCGATTGACGGCCGAGCTGGGAGGCAAAGCACCTGTTGTGGTACTGGAGAACGCTGACCTTGAAGCTGCAGTGAATGGAGTGTGCTTTGGAGCATTTGTAGCCAGTGGGCAGACGTGTGTTGCAGCGACACGTATCATTGTTCATCGATCTATTTTTACGGCGTTTGTCGAGAAGCTCAATGAGAAGGCCACCTTGATCCGCCAACAGATGGGACTCCCAGCCAACGCTTCTTCATCTATGGGACCACTGATCTCTGAAAAGCAGTTGAAGAGCTTGGAAACACTGGTCGATGATGCTGTTGAAAGCGGGACTGCAAAGGCGGTCTGTGGAGGACAACGTCTGACTGGTGTGTCGGAACTTGATGGAACAGACTTTTCCAAGGGCTTCTTCTACCCGCCCACCATCCTCGTCTCTTCCGATGGAAACAGTATCCTGAAGAGCCGCATCTGGCGTGAAGAAGCTTTTGGTCCAGCGATAGTTATCGCAGAGTTTGAGACTGAAGACGAGGCGATTGAGCTGGCCAACGACACCGAGTTCGGGCTAGGTGCTGCAGTATGGACAAAGGACGTAAGTCAAGCTTTTAGGGTATCTCAGAGCATAAAAGCTGGTATCGTCTGGGTCAACACGCACCATCGCAATGACCCGAGTAGTCCTTGGGGAGGGGCTACAACGTCAAGTGGCGTTGGTAGTGAGAACGGACTGGATGCATATCACGCCTACACTACTACCAAGAGCACCATCATCAACTATGCAACAAGTGAAGAGGCAAGGGAGATGGAAGACTGGTTTGGGGTACAGGCTGGCAATGTTCGGTACGGGTAATGCCCTGCTGTCTATAACCTTTAACTTGGATAGCTGTGCCTCCAACACACAATGGGTAGAGAACCATAGCTCATCACCAGGATTGTTCGATTTTGGATTTACACGACCATACACTAAACTGCTACCATTTAATGATGGGCTTCACAACCTCGCCAGACCTCATAGCCTCGATAGCCTTGACAAAATCCACGCTATTAAACTGCTTGATCAGGTTTTCCAGGGGAAAACTGCCGTCCCGCCACCATTGAATCATCTGAGGGATATACTCTTCCGTTCTTGAATGACCCTGCACTGCTCCAAAATAGCGCTTTCCACTCACCATGAAGCTTTGAAGATGAATTGAAACATTCGCCTCAGGCATGCCTGTCCCAACTTGAATGATCTGTCCCATGTATCGTGTTGCCTCCATCTGAGCAGTTAGAAGCGGCGGGTATGCGCTCGTATCAATGCTGATTGTTGAGCCCAAGCCGTCTGCTGCTTCTTTGATCTTGTCCACTACCTGAGACATTTCCAGTCCTGCTGTGTTGATGACATGTGTAGCACCGAGTGATTTTGCAAGTGTGAGACGAGATTCGATTCTGTCAATACCGATAATCACACGGCATCCTGTCTTCTTTGCGGCCATAACAGCCGCGAGACCTACTCCTCCCATGCCTGCAATTGTTACACAGTCATCAGCCGTAGCTTTTGCTACGTTGATCACAGTGCCACTACCAGTCTGAAGACCACAGCCAAAAGGTGCGAGGATCTGAAGTTCATCTCTCGTGAGGCCAAGGCTATTGACATTGACAACCGACTTGCTGCTGACAATTGAGTGGCGTGCGAGACTTGATTGCCCAAAGAACCGGCCGCCGATTTCTTGCCCAGATGAGCTAGAGAAAACAGGTTCTCCCATGAAGTTGATATCGAAGAAGTTGACGCAGTGGGAAGGCGGACCTGTTTTGCAGACATGACAATCGCCACAGTAGGAGAAGGACAAGAGAACAGCATCACCGGGTCGGACATGCGTAACTTGGCTGCCAACTTGGACGACATATCCCGAACCTACCAGATAATCACTTGTAAGCACAGTACTAGTCTGGTGAGAGAGAGCTGAACCTACCTTCATGTCCCAGTACCCTTGGATAATAGACACTTGGGACGTTCAGGTCATCAGCCGTATCGCCACAATGTAAGTCAGTATGGCAAATGCCAGATGCGACCATTTCGACGAGCACTTCATCGGGGCGCAAAGGACGTAGTGTGAGGGGTTCAATGGCCCATTTTCCATCAGAGAACGGTCCCCGCGCCACTATTCCCTCGGATTCAAACGACATTGTCACGGCGGTGATGACGGCTACGTTTGATGGTTTCAAAGGTAAAGACAGAATAAACGTCGCAATGCAACTGACGAGCAGATGTACTGTAACAGAAACAAAATCTGTGTTGAGGGGATTTCAGGTTCCGCTACTCATGTTAAAGCCACGCCCGGACTTGGGGGACCGATCCCTGCCTGCTTGGGTCTTTGGGTGTGTTATCTGCAGCATCAAGTGACCAGCCCCAAGAGCATATGCATGTCGGAAAAGGCCCATTCAAGCAACGATTTTACCCCTCATCGCCGGGAATTTATGGTCAAACAAATGACTGAATATCTAAGAGGAGAGAGCCTAGCCTTTGAAAGTCTATCACACCCAAACAATCTTCAAATTTCAGCTCAAGGTTTCTCAAGTGATTACCAGAGAACTTGTGGTACATAACTCAACCGGTTTTTAACATCGCTATCCAATCTATCTGTTCTCTAAGAATGCGGTTATAAGATGCAGGTACCGATTTCTTATCTCGATCTTGATAAAAGAACAAGCGGTTTTCAATTCTTCTCAACTGGTCCGGCCTCTCAGACTGAGGTCAAACACTGTTGCTGTTGTCGGCACATGAAAAGGCAGACCCAATTGACCCATCAGCATAAGCATCAGTGATGAGCTGGATCACACCATAGGCTCCAGCAACTGTAATAAAGGCTCCAAGAGACATCAAGAGACAGTGCAAGACAAAGACAAAAGTATGCCATGCTCCCTCAAGCCAATAATTCCTATGCAAATGCATCCACAGAGCACCTGGGAGAATAAGGGCCAAAGGTGCAAACGCCAGACTCCCAGCAATGGCAAGGACGTAGTCGAAGATCGGGACACCCGATGCTACCAGGAAACTGGATACAGCCATAAAGACCACGCAAGCAATCCAGGTACCCCAATGCACAAAGGAGTTGTCCGTGAGATGTCGTGACTTGCGAAGAAGACGAACAAAGAGGTACTTGGCTCCTACATGAGCCCATAATCCAGCGCTGATAAGAAGGCCCAAAAAGCCAACCCCATAAGCCGCTTTCTTAAGCAGCGGACCAGCGCTGCCAAGTGAGGGTGAAGCAACCCATTGACCGCACCATCGGTAGACGACAAGGCTCATTGAGAGGTAGCAAGCGCCTACAAAGCTCATGCTGACGACTGCGGCTTTGGAATAGTCCTGAGGTCTTCTCATCTCGGCAATCACAGGTACGAATGCTGAACTGGCTGAGCTGGCACAGAAAATATTGGTCAGTGCCACAACAATTGGAACGAAGTGAGCGGGTGCCACGGTACGATATCCTAAATCGTAATCACCAGTCTGAGGAGCAGCAGCTGGTCGATCGAGTGTTGTCACACCGATCCTAGGAACCCAGTTAGTTAGGGATAATAGCCTTGTCAAATTTCCAAATGGAACTTACACGATAATGAGGACAGCAACAAAGATGGAGAGGAATCCAACCCATGTGAACCATGCTATCTTCTCAAACTTCCGTACGCCAGCGATCATGGCAACCAGAACCATGGCTATGACCGAGAACCAGGTTGTACAAATAGCATGCTCTGACAAGGCATTAAGACCGACTGAGATGCCTACCACACCAGAAGCCGCACAGATTATATAGCCGACTATAAAAAGGAATCCAGTAACTTCGTAAAGAGCTGGACCTCCAATGATATAGGCCATATCGGCGATTGAGTGACAGTGGGGATAGTGAGACCGGAACTCGCCCAGAATTAAAGCACAGTAGGTGTTGATGAACTGCCACATGACAATGGCAAAGGCTCCTGGAATGGCTCCCAGGTTGTGAAGTGAAGAGGGAAGTGCAAGCACACCAGTTGCAAAGACAGCTGTACAAAACGGTCAGCAAATTTACTCGTTTTTGACATGCCAGCCAACCTTTGAGGAAAATCATGGAAGCATGCGGCCATTTGACGGTTCGGAAATTGACACCATCTTCGCCGGTATCAAAGACCTCCCCTGACGCGACATTCTCTTGCTTGAGATGATGAACATCCTCTTGGTCAGGTTGGCCGTTGATGTCCATGGAGGACTGCCGTAGTTCATTGATTCCTTTAGCAAAGCCCATTTGTAAATATAAGCAAAGAATACTGCCTGCATAAGGTGAGGAAAATTTGAGAGTTCAAGCTCGCATTGTTTCGACAAATATCGGAGGTGAGCACGTGGTGTCGTACCATATCGGAATGAGATATGATCTGCCGGATTTGAAAAATCTTTGCAAACAACCAACCAACTCTCCGCCGGTCAATTGCGGGCGACGCTCGTTATCCTGCCACATGACAGGCCAAGAGATAACAGCCGATAGGCTATGGTTGCTTGCAGACCGCGAATGAGACTGGGGTATCATAGTGGGTTGTACTCGATCGACGCGTTGGGGACTTACCTACGGGCAAGTTGCGCGGATTAAGTGTTTGGCTGGAGCATTATCATGCTAGAAAGAGGGAAAATATTTTCATTGTACATTGCCTTCCTTCACCCTTTGCAGTACTCAGACCTGAGAGGTTCTACTTGTTCAAGACTGGTAATGCTAGGCCTTATGTGACCTCAGAATCTTACCATATAGAATTTGAAATGCGAGACATTACTGGCCAATTTATTCGCAATAAGGCTTCAGCCACCATTGGTTATGTGAATCAAGGCAAAGCTGACAAGGATTCCAACAAGGACAGTCATCCTTCCAGCCAATTGTCAAAGAGGAGACTATCCCTGAATCCAACACACGCCTCTAGGGCTATCTCCCCCGCACGCTCCAGCATATCGTATTTTGAATATCACCTTCCTTTCCTTGTATCCTTGTCTCTTCTGGGCTAGCCTTGTTTGTACATAGTCTGCTGAACTGGAAAGTAGTAAGCAGAACTCTGGTAATAAAGGACTGCGTTATCGCCGGATTGATTAAGCACTTCCTTGATCACGCCACCTCCAACCGGATCCTGCCGCAGTATATTGACTTGAGGTTTATTTATAGAGAAATAACTCATTTTTGCATCTTGGGAGCCGTCTACTATAACAGACAGTGGACAAGATTATTCACTGTTACTACTAAAACCACCTCATCATCCAGCAACACCAGAGTAGTCACAATGGCCATCGACGCAGCAGTTAGCAAGGAAGGTCTCTTCATTCCTGCAAGTCCCATCGCCCCTATTTTCTTCACAGGCAAAGAGCTTACAGCCTCTTTAGCTCATCGACTTCTCCAAGTTTCTCAACGGCAACGCTGAAGAACGAACAATCACAGCAAATGCAATCTTGCATGGCTTTCAGAACGCTGGTTTCATTTATCTAAAGAATCATGCTATTCCTCTGGACTTCGTGGACCACATCTTTAAACGATCCGGTGATTTCTTTGCTCTTCCGGACAAGAACAAGCAGGATGTCAGCTGGACTACCCCCAAGGCAAACCGAGGATACTCAGCTCCTGGTCGCGAAAAGCTCGCCCAGGTTGGAGACGCCAACAACATGGAAAACGTACGAACTGCGGCGCCTGACTTGAAAGAAAGCTACGAGATTGGAAGAGAAGGTTCGCAAGAGCATCAAAACCGTTGGCCGGAGGAGACAGACTCAATCAAGGGATTCAAGAACGACATGCTGCAATTCTTTGGCTTATGCAAAGAGACGCACATTGAGGTCATGAGAGCGATTGCGGTCGGCATGAACCTTGACGAAAGCTTCTTCGACAACTTCCTTGACGTTGGCGACAATACACTTCGCTTGCTACACTACCCTGCTGTAGACTCCAGTGTTTTCAAGAACAATCCGAATACGGTCAGGGCCGGCGCACACAGCGTACGTTGTTTATATAATGACGGGTTCTGAACAGCCCACTAACATGTACAATGACACTAGGACTATGGATCGATCACTCTTCTTTTCCAAGACAAGCGTGGAGGTCTCCAGGTCCAAAGCCCCAATGGGCAATTCGTTGATGGGACGCCTATCGACGGTACGATTGTAGTCAATGCCGGAGACCTACTCGCGAGATGGAGCAATGATAGCATCAAAAGCACCATTCATCGCGTAGTAGAGCCTCCTGCTGACGAAGACGTGCACCCACCTCGCTATAGCATTGCGTAAGTGAGACTTGGTAGATGTCGATATTGGCTGAGCTAGACACTGACACAGACACAGCTATTTTTGCAACCCAAACTTCAAAGACACCATCTGCGCGCTACCTGGAACATATGCATCTGAAAAGGACAAGAAATATGAGGATATTACTAGTGGAGATTACTTGACTCAGAGACTCACAGCTACCTATTAATGCGGCAGTGTATAGTCTTTATCTCAGCCCACGCCAGCTATAGTGTGGTTTTGTGCTAGTTTCCAATCGATCGGTGCCTTTATTTTATCTACAGACAATCTACTCCTAGGTCAAAAGTATGATGGTTCATTCTGTCAAGTACATACACTATGGCCTGGGCTTGCTGATAGACAGTTCGCTCTTGGTAGTCTGCAGATGTATGTGGATACTGCGTGCGCCGGTAGGTTTACTTCTGAACCTCCGCATTGGTTGACAAAGGAGGTAGTTAGCTAAAGAGAATGAATTCAATCAAGTTACATTTCGGTTCCATTCTAATTCGTATCTCTTAGCTCAATTTCATAATGAAGCATCAATCAACTAGGCATATTCACCAAGTACCAAGAATTATAGAGAACCAATCCTTTTTTATTGTATTTACTGTTTTCTCAGACTACAGCCCAACCAAGCACCTACTGAACATTTGTACAATGAATGTGGGTGGTCAGGTTCAGGTAAGCCGGAGCCATCCCTGTTCCAAAACCGTACAAGAAGCGAAAGCCGTTCTTCCTCCACCCGTTTCATACCAATCATACCCGTCATACCAGTCCATTAAAGAGTCATAAGCCATTAAGTTGATAAGAGATCCAGATGCGCGACCCAGAAGGGCAAAGCCCAGCCCCAGAGCGTCGCCATGATCAACGCAGGCGTTCGTTGAGATGAGACGCTTACAGGTCGACAAAGACGACAGGGGAGTTGCCGAAGGCATTGCACTTGTTGGAGCCGGATCCCTTGATTCAGTTGTTAGTATATGAGTGCTTGTTGATCGTGAATTGTAGTCACATACCTGGTTGTTGCAGCAAGTGATGATCTGGTTGCAAGAGTCCTTGGTCTCGCACTTGAAGACGTTCTTGCCGCCCTGGTCAGTGGAGGCCATGCAGCAGTAAGGAGAACCGCCGTTGCAGGTGATGGTCTGAACGTTGTTGCTGTCCTTGGGCTTGTTGACGACAGGCTTGTTGATGATAACGTTAGGCTTCTTGACGCTGGGCTTGTTGGGAGCAGCGACGACGCCAGTGGCGGCGATGAGAACAGCGAGGATGGTGTTGAACTGCATGTTGATGGTTTGGAAGTGTTGGATTCTCAAAGAGAGTATTGGAAAGTGTAGTGTGCTGTTGAGCTGAGTTGAGATGGAAGAGTGAGTGATGAGTGAGTGATGAGAATTGATTGAGGGAGGATAAAGACCATCCTTATATAGATATTTTTTGCCATAGATGTCGACGATTCTTTGTGATTTCTCGAGTCTAGACCTCAGTCACGATGCTTCGGAAGCTCTCCTCAAGCCTCTCCTTCAGCTGAGGTCGGAGCTATTGAACTTTTTCGAAGCCATCTTTCTATGCTTCATGCGTTGGTCATGGTGCTCCAGCCCCATTGAGGCCACTCATCTTTCCATCTGCACAGCTATCATCGAATTCACAGAGTGGGTAGCTACAGTTGAGGATGAGAGGCTGAATCTGGGCTTGGTCTAGGTGAGTCCAGGCCGACGACCCGACAGACCCAGGGCTTCGGATCAGGCAGGAACACATCCAGTAGGAAGAGAGATAGGAGATAGTTTCATGCATGATGATTTGTTGCTTGCAAAATCGATGTCAGCGCGGATAATTCCAATGCAACTGCACGGCCTCGGCGGCAAAAGGAGTCAGCTACAGCAAAGGGTGAGATTGAGTCCAGAACGCGAAAGCAATTGAGCCCAGATTTCAATAGTATCTCTTTAAGACCGAGGGCAAGTACTTTTAGTGTGTTTTGCTATATATAGAACCCCTTAAATCTGAAGAGGGTGTCCAAGCCCGTCCACTACAGTATCTTCATAGACCTCTTAACCTGATAGCTACAGAATAAGATGTTTTCTTCTGATGCAAAAGCAACCAACCTACGTAACTATCTTGTCAGTCTGGTATAATTCGGTCAGACCCCTCTCACACTAACAGTGCCTACCCTCGGTCCCAGAGACATAGCGCAGAGGATCTTGGTACTTGGGTAGGGTTGCATACGAGGTCCACAACCAACACCGATACTCCAGGTCAACCTCAGTTAGCCACCAACGTCTAAACGTTGATGAAAACGGTCGAGTATGATGTAAGTTATGGTCATACTGCACCGTTTGAGGCGTCTTGCGTTTTCCCAGAAAGGTAAATGAAACTTTAGCGTCGCTCAGCCTAGACGCCGCTATCTGTATCTAGACTTTAAATACGAGGCTGGCTGAAATTTCTAGTTCAAATATCTGCTCTTTTCCCTTTGTTCAGTCCATTTCTCACACCTCTGCTTGCCTAGCTCTTGACACCCCATTCGCTTCTGATCTGAATCGCCTCTTTTCTGCCTTCAGCCTCTCTCTCCTCATCCACTTTTGCTAGCTCTGTCCCATTACAGTTGTGGTAAAGACTGCCAACATGCATTTCTCTACTATCCTCTACGGCATCGTCTTCCTGCAGGGTGCTATGGCTTCTCCAGTCGTCCAGCCCGCTGCGAGTGTTGAAGCTCGAGATATCGAGGAGCGAGACGTTGAGGAACAGGACCTCGAGCGTAGAGCTCCTGCCCTCGGGGACCTCCCGTTCCCAAAACTACCTGCTCTTAAGCCCAGTGAGTTGCGAGAAACGATTATTAATAGAATGAACAGCCTAACACGGATTTCTTCCTTGTAGAGGGCACAAAGGATTGCGAGACTAGCCCCGGCACCCAGACAAACGCCTGCTCTTCCGGAGACCCCTACTGCTGTGTCGCTGATGGCAATGGTGGTAAGTTAACTAGTCTTTAACGGTCGATGGAGAAGTCTGAATGCGCTCTAGGACAAACCTGTTCCATCTCGAACTCTTGTAACGCGAAGATTATTTGCTGCAACAACAACAATGGCGTGAGTGACTCCCTTCTCCAACCCCTTCCCTTTCCGAAACTCACACGTTTCCAAGTACCAAATGTGCATCGGCGACATGAACTTCAACATGCCCATCACCATCAACCTCTTTAAGAAGAAGTAGGTTCTCGTAGAGAACTTTGGGGTCAACCTAACAATGGGGGCGGTGGGGATCGTAAAGCAGAGAGACTGTGGCTTGTTTCTATTTCTGTTTCTGTACACTCCTTCAGACACTTAAGTCCACACAGGGTGGCAAATTCTTTGCGTGTAATAGTTGATAGTCACTTAGTCAGTCGGAACCCTATCCTGGTCGTTCTACCTGAACTTGATGCTTCATGATCCCATATTCTGTCTCTATAACATGGCCAGTAGGTCCCTGATCGTGACAGCGAAAGTTTGACTGCTGGTTATGGTTCATCAAGACGGGTTGGTATAACTGCAAGCCCTGACAATAGTCTGTACCCGGCAAACGTCTTGCTCGGCGGGCAACAACCCAACATGTGATTCATGCAAGCCGATTCAATGGAGCCCATGGAAATTCAGGGTCCAGGGCCGATGGGATTCGGCATTAGCATCGGAGCCCAAGTCAGGCCCCGCCTTGAACCTGATTATCGGGTCAGTCTCAGCTGTAACCCTTGTAACTCGACGGCCCTAAATAGAGTATGGGACGAAAAGCTCTCCGGACCATGATAATCGTTGCATGTTGTGAATATCATAGAGTCTGTATGGGCGACCGCGCCAGTTCTTTCATGCTTCTGTTCATATTGCAAAGTTTTTCTGTGGTGTCTCGGCAAAAGAGTATTGAACTTTTTCGAGGCTCATTCTGAGCCAGCTCCAACTCTATAGCACCAGCTGAAATAAAGTGGCGGTGTGAGCTTTTAGCCTCAGACTTCAACAGGCCTGGAGATCTTTGCACAGATCTTCACATCCGTGGTGCTTCACGGCTGGCTGCTGGTAGCGAGGAGATTCAAAGCGACAGTTGAACCAGGACTGGAATTGTGTTGGTGGGTAGTGCACTGACTACGTTAGGCTATCGTCAGCGGCTCCAATTAATCAAAGACGGGGAGAACAAAGCATCAGCTTGTTGGGTTACAGCGCATCACTAGTGGCTGAGTGAGATCAACAACTCAACGGTCTCTCATACGTCCGGATCGGGGTACCGGGTCATCGGCAACCACCGCTCTGTTTGCTTCTCAACACCCAAAGACGGAACTCGCTTCTGTTGCAATTTTTGGTACCGAAGTGAACCAATCAGCTTAATGACTCTGATCAGCCTCATCCTCGGCAGTTGTGAAAACTTAAAAGACTTGAGAGGGCTTCAGCCGAGACCTGGACCAGGCGCAGAACTAGTGCCTGGAGCCGAAACTCTAACTAAGCCCGAACGGACTTTGCCTTGTTGGTTCAAACTCCCGATTATCATTGTTTGACGTCAATGTGTCTAATATTGGCTCGGGCTCATTGTTTCCCGGCATTAGTGAGTTTCCGGGAGGCCGGGATTCGGAGGTCTCTTATGTACGGTCAACCCGCCACCAACATACACATGCCAACACATAACCTGCCGCTGTAGCTCGTCTACAGGAGGGGTAGCTGCATCTTTACAAGAGATCCATTAGCCAAAGAAATCAAATCGCGGATGGACGCCAAAAAAAAAAGAGGAGTGTCTTGAAAGTGACCACAATCGAGAATGGTGTTGACCTAAGCCGTTATTGATGTTGCCTCAACCATGTGCTTCATGGTTTTCCATGTCCCAATACCCCAGGTTATTGGGCAACAAGTTCGGGACCTTAATTCCTCAATCGGCTTTAGCCCAACGTCTATGATCCTCTTTAGGCGATCACAGACTATTGAAACCTAACTTTCAGCCCACCTCACTAGTCGGCTGCAACGCCACAACTGGAAGATGGAGCCAAAATCTCACGATGAGCTGAGCAGGCTTTCCATTCTTGATCGAGCTCCACACGCATAGCGAAGATCTATGAGCTCGGTCAAGTCAATAGCACTGAGCTTGTTCCCAAGTAGCCACTTCGTACCACGTCTAGACTACCGTTATGGAAACCAGCAAGACCGCCCCGCCTCGCCTCCTGTGGCATTAGCATTCTCAACGCTTACGCCAACAGGAACCATGTTCTTAGCAAAACGAGGGCATCTGAGACTTCAGACTGGTTCGAACAATAGATTCTCGCCGACCAAGAAACGGGGGGGAAGTTCAGGAACATGTTGTGATATCTAGAAACATGAACAAGAAAGGTACCGATCTTCGCTGCGGCGTGGCGATCAACTACTTCCAAGACAAGGATGAGAACAGGCCTTTGTGATCATACTACGTGGTAGACTCTAGGTTAACGTTCCAAAACGGTGCTTGTTATGCCGCCGGTATTGAATGTGCATACCAGTGGCTCAGTAAAAAACGGTTCTCCGGATGAGATAATTAACTACCCTATAGGAGAAAGAAATTGTCAGACTGGGATGCTATACTATTACACTATTGTTAGAGCCAACTGCTATCCTATAGCTTTTTATTTCAATATATATACTTAGTTTTCTTCTATTAAGCTCGACTTACATTTCTCACAGTTGAATCAGTCGTGAATAATTCATCCATCGCTAAACAATCACCTATCATCATACGTAGTATTAGGACAAATGATAAATTCATCGACTAGATAAGCACCAGCTTTCACAAGAATAGACTTTCTTACCACACAATCCTTTTAATACGGCTTCCTTGAAACTGAATTTTGTACTTATGTCTATCAGAAACGATAATGCCTTTTCACAACCTGGGATTTCCTCTCCCTTTCTGAGACGACAGCTCAACTGTGTGTGGGATATTTCGTGGATAACTTTGATATGAGAAGCATTAGTCATTACCACAAGCACAGCCAATAGAAAAAAGGACTAAATAAATAAATAGCCTTGCTTGGGGCCCTGGTCTGTAAAACGGGACTTTTGAAACCTTGTATGGGTTAATTAGCTTGATTAATTATGCCATGAGGATTTAGCCCATCTCGACAGAGAGAAAGAGAGAAAGAACCCTTGCAAAGGTAAAAATATTACCTTAAAACTCCCATTTCTAGTACGGATACTAGCTAATAATTCAAGTCCGCATCACACCTTAGTCATCTATCTATCTTCGCACCTCGTTGTACAAGCCGTTTCTGGACAGTAGCCGTGATTACAGGCAAAGGAGCAGAGTCCCAGATAACCATCGCTGAGTTCTGGCAATGGACATCCACGAACGTTTGTTACATCAGGAGTCTCCTTTGGCTTGCCGTAGGCGACGCAAGTGCAAGGGCCTGGAGGGCAGTATCCGTAGCCACAGCTGAATTTGCAGAGGCCGAGATAGTTCTGCGATTCACCATCTGCCACAGTTCCCTCTGCGCAAACCTCTGTTGAAGTCGCCGCCGCTTCTGTTGTTGTTTTCGTCGGGTTTGTATTCCTTGTCGTTGTCACCATTTTCGCTCTAGAGAGTACTGTTAGCTACTTGGACCTGCTTGTATCACTTTCAGTTGGCCATCTAACCTAGTGGATTCGGTGGGAGTTTGAGTAACTGTAGTCGTCACGACTGAAGGGGGAGTCTGTGAAGCTTCTTCTGTGCGATCTTCCTGGCCGGTCGAACTTGTCCAAGCAGCTGCCTCTGCTGCCTCTGAGTCGGATTTTCTGTTCTTATTTACTATTGATCCTCCCACACCACCGCCCACTGCCGCCGCGATGACGATCAAGATGATCACAACTGCAATGACAAAAAATCTCCGTCGAATTCCAAAGATTGTCTTCTTCGGAGACACCGCCTTGCCATCTAGCTCCGCTCGTTTCTCCCCATCAAGAGCAGCTAGTTCAGGCAACTGGGTCGTCGTCTCGGGTTCGTAATAGTACTTGGGATACTGCTCATCCAAGTAGCGACTTGCTTGATCCATATGATGCGGCTGGACCATTTCTGGAGAACCGACTTCCCATGGTGATACTGGCGACTGTGGGTGGTTTGCTATTAGTTAGAGTCAGTAAGTTTTCCTACGGTACGAATAGAATCTTTCACCATTGTATGCCATGATGAAGCCTTGAACTGAGCGTCAACGCTCGGACAAGACAGCAATGGTCGATGGAGTAAGAGGACAGGAACAGGACAAGTAAAATGAGAAAAAGGGTTAATATGGGTTTCTCATTTATCCTTGTAGCATGTGGAGATGCAAAAAGAACTTGGGTTAATTGTTTCTGAGGTCAGCATACATCCCTGTATGTTACATGCGATGGAACAGCCCGCCCTTGCTGCCCTGTCAGCCTGCTGTCAGCCCGCTTTACCGACGGCTGTTGATGCCACAAGTGGAAATTCCCCCTGATAATTACGGATAATTCTTTGACTTCTGCCCTATGAGCTAGCCGGAACTGCAGTAAAGAGGGTGCTCTGGGCTGCCTTGTGGTCCCCTAACCCCTGGCTAAGTAATATATCGTGCTTAGACGTTTATCTGGCGGGTTAAATGACTACTTTGGGGGCTTGATGAGTTAATAGAGGTGCTAACTGGTTCTGTCGGTGCACTCGTTAAGATCTTGGCAATGCTGATCTCTGGCAATGGCTTGGCATACCTAGATAAGAATGACCCAGGTCTCTCCAAGGTGACTATTGACCCCCCTGTCGAGGATCGCGTTATGAATCATGTGATTTATATACTATGTATAATTTACCAAAACGATGTTGGTGTGCAGAAGCAGGTGGTCGAGTAACAAAAGGAACGCCGGCTCCATGAATGGTGCCTAAGAAATCATTCTTATTGTGGCCCTGGGTCCAATTCCCCAGAGTCCTAACTGGACTGTAAACCTGATATAGTAGTTCTTGTAGCGTCTAAGAAACGACCGGCAAGTCCTTACAGAGACAATTACGTCAATACCTCGAGGCTGTTAGACATGCCTTGACCGTCTCCTGGGAGATTAGTCTTTTCCTTTGATCTCCCGAAGCCAATTGAGCGACCTCCGGAGGCCGTCCCTGATAAGACCGTGTGTCAGTGTAAGAGATTCCAGTTCTTTCATGGCCAAGGAGGCGGCATAAAGTACAGTCGAGAACCCTGCAGATATTTGCAGTGGGTAGATGCCTTCAGCCACACTTGTCCAAGCAGCAGGCTTCTGTGAGCAATGATTTCTGGCTTCCTATTCTGACAGCTATGGTTGAGTTGCACCTGTAATAAAGTATCCAGAGGATTTGAAGTTTGAAGAATGGCAACGGCAACGTCTCGATTCACTTGAGAAGCGGACCTCATATAGTCAAGGACGATATCCGAGGTTGTTGTGTCTTTTGTTGGAACACCAAGCAAAGCGTAGGCTTTGTCCTGCTTGAACCTTTATCGAAAACTTTGGGCGAGTATTAGTAATTGGTGAAAGGTGATTTCGAGGGGATCAAAGTACTGCTGACAAGGGAGAGAACAACCTATCTCGAATAACGCGGTCTTCTCTTTTGTGATAGTAATTCCGTGCCATGGATTTCATCAGCTATCGTGGACAGCCACGTGAAAGGCGAAAGAGAACTTACCGCCATCCAAATACATCTGCCCGGCCTCTTGCTAAGCATCTTACGGGTCCTCCAGGAAATTTCGATTGTCTCCGTTGGATGTTACTCCAGTCATCTTGCATCAGGGCTAGCTAGGTGCAGGGCCGTGATGAGCACCAAAGGTTGAGTGAGAAAGGATGGCATGATGTGCTCCTTTTGACTGGGGACCCCATAGGCGTGGCCTCAAAATTTCACGGGTACTTGTGGGCTTCATGTAAGCATGGATTGACGAAAGATAGGAAGACCAGGTTTCGTGATACGTATTTGGATAAGCCAAACTTTTAGTATATTCAGCTGTCTTCAGGACTTTACTCAATTCAACTCATCGTCAGGTATGTTAGTAAGATAACTATAGTTATGAAGTGAAATTTACTACATGACAGATAAAATCTAGGTAGCTAGTGTCTAGTCTTTCATATAGAAGTCAGTTGTCAACTTGAGAAGATAAGTAACTAGTTTGTTCCCACTACTACACTTAAATATTCAACACATACAACAAGGAGACAATATATAGCAATCAAACCGTAAACGAAACCACCATCAGTAAAGGCTGTGTGGCTTGCCCTAAATCATCTCTCCACCCATCACGTTCCGTCTTCTAGCCAGAACATAGACGACCTCGGTTAAGATCGCGTATGCGGAGTTCTCGGTCTCCTATTACTGGCCGAGGAGGCTTGCCTGGATGCAAAGCGCCCCTATTGAGGCCACAAGCTCAAGTAGCGTGGTAGACTCTTGGTGATTAACCACAACGGTTGGCGGCGAAACAGGTGTCGTCGATGTACCTTTGAGCAACTCTGAGGGCACTTTCACTGGGGGAGCAAGAAGCCTGGCGAGAGTGAAGAGAGCGCGCTGCGTTACCACCACCGCAGCCGGGGCCGCCCTGGGCAAATACATTCCAAGGAGACATGCCCCAGGCTTCGTGGTCTTCGGGGAACCCGGCAAGTCTAGGCTCGCCATTGTTGGGCCTCAGACCGTTGTAGATTCTGCCCTCGTACTCATTGTTGTCTGACATGCCAGGGTCCGCGACGCCGTTGGTGTAGTGCCTCCAGCGGATGACCTGGTCCCAGCTGAAACCGCCGAGTGCCGCATACTCAAGCTCATTGGGGTACGGGCTGAACTGACCAAGGGTGCCGGTGACTTGGATGAATTGAGCCGAGGCCGCTATCTCATAGACGTATCCGTTGCCGTTGAACATCTGCCTGAGGAAGCCGACAGCGGTGTCTTCGCTAGCGGTGGTCGAGACATAGCCATCGTTATCCTGACTGGCGCCGTTTTCAGCGCCGCGCGCATGGTTGTACATACTGATGTTTGGGGTAATTTGAAGGAGCCGGCTGGCTCCTCTGGGGGCAAAAACGCCAGCGGCGCGCATCTCAGTTGGAGTTCTGGTATCGGCGCGCCACACCCTGAACTGGGCACTGCAGAGAGCAGTCCACAGGTTGAGGACAAGTAGAATAAAGATGTTCTTCCGGGTCATCATGCCAGTGATAAACCGTGTAGCCGAAGGGTGGTGACAAAGGGGAAAAACAAGTCTAAAACAAGGCTTGACAAAGCAGCCGGAGGCAAGTAGTAATAGAGGTGTGAGGATGATGGTTGGGTTGATAGAGAGTGCAATGCAGTAAGACAGCTGGCTTCTTTATACTTATCCCGGCGCTCCTCCTGTTTAGTCTCTTGAGATCATTGCGTGCCCGAGATCTCAGCAGTGAACTTGATAGTGACTGATTGTCACCAACTCAAGAGATAGTACTAATGTCACTCAGAGACCAACTGCCGACATTAGGACTTGGTTTAAGTTTCTAGCTAAATCGCTGCGTAAGCTTGGCTCACCTAAGAAGAGAAGGATCAATATCAAAGAAAAGCTACATTCACGGCTACAAAGCATTGCTTACCGATAAATATTGGAGAGGTCAGGGGTGTTCTCTAAAAAAAGATCAAGTCAATTAGAGTCTATGTGGGATATGTTTTACAAGTACTAGAGACTAGAGAGAGATAAGCTAAGAAAGAAGCACATAAAACGAGGCTAAGCCCAGCTCATGGTATTAAATGACTCAACACAGCGGCAGGGCTAAGTCAGAAGCCCCTGCAAGCAGGCCCTACTGACGCTATAATCTATATGCTAAGCAAGTATGACCTATCCAGACGTAGACGGAAGCGGTGAATGCTATCCTGCAAGAACTATATGAAACAAAGGGTGAGACCGGCTTTCCCCAAGGTTTCCAACGCACACGTCAGCCTTTTCAAAGTCAAGCAATACACCTATCTCGCCATCCCATACATCCAATCTTCTAGCCGTTCACTAGAACCAAACAGCTTCCCTCCGCAGAATTTGAGGTTCCCGCTATCAGACTCCATTAGACCGTCATCACCATGAAGAACCCCGTCACTGCACCCTGGTACCTCGACGTCTCTCGCGACGACGTCGAAAAGCTTCTCCGAGGCTTCAGGCCGACTACAATGGAGGACCGCTGGATGTGTCGCGCGGATGTGCAAAACGCCCACGGCAACTTCGTGGTATATGCGCACAGGAGTTGGACTGGGGATGAAGTGCTTCGCATGAATGTTGTCTTGGCTGTTTCGGAAGGGGTCACTGCATCAGCACATACCAGTAAACATCACGCCACGATAACCGAAATCACCTGGGAAAGGGGAGAAGGCTCGTTCCTCTCTACCGAGAAAGAAGCCAAGGAATTAGCAACTGCCGTGTGCCGCGGCGTGCTTGGATGCATCTTGTAAACTGGGCAAGATACTGCCAAGCCAGGGGACATTGCTAGTTTGAAGATGTATAGAATTCATGTATTTGGAATATACCGAGAACATAGGATGCATGTGTCTGAAACAGCCAACATAGTTCTGCTCTGCCAGCACCTTCTATATACAGCATGGACTCAGATCCAACAGTGCTTGTAGAACATCTATACATATTACAGAGTGTTATCCGCCTGAACCCTATTTCTAGCGGAGGTGTCAGATTCTTATCTGTGACGTATACAACTAATTACATAGCATCTACCAGGCACCAGGTACCTAGTTTGATATGCTTATACGGTCGTATATCCCCGCATACTAACCGGAGATGGTAAAATACAACCCTATATTCCTAGTCCCCCATATGTGTTAAGTTCAACTTCGAAACACCCTTTTAAACTTTCTCAACATCCTGATATATGTGTACTATAGTCTGCTTTACGAATCTGATCAGGTCGTGTGTCTGTCCATCTCGGCCCCCTCGGGAAGCTTGGTTGCTCACGCAGCTGAACAAATCTGAGTCGAAAGAAAGGCTTCGTCTTCTCAGGTATTAATAGGCTGTCTAGTTCGCAGTTTCATTGACTTGACCAGAACACTTATCCACCGCCCACCATCCACCATCTACCAGTCCACATACACTTAACCCTTTCTTCTTTTTTCCCAGTCATCTACTGCCAACATGCGTGCCGTCGCCTTTATCGTCGCATCCTTCCTGACTGCCAGGTTCGTTAATATCTGACCCAGGTTTATCTGAGCTTGACATGGCTGACCACAGATACTGCTTTATAGCGCTGCAGCCCAGACGATCTACTGCTGTGACAGTAACGACATTGGCCAGCTTCAGTTCAGAACCCCCGAGACTCGGGTGTGCTGCGGAAGTTCCGGAGGCACAATGCGAGAAGTAAGTCAGGGGAGAGTACACTCTAGATTTGAATCAGGGGCTGACTTTATGTGACTATCAGGATGAATGCGTGCTAGACGTAGGACTCTTCGGTTTCAGCCAATGCTGCCAACAGCAGACCACCTTTACCTGCACCGTCTGATCTATATTAGTCGTGGGAGACGTTAGCGTAGCGGTCAAGTTGTCACTGGAAAATTTAAGGCTTCAGTAGCCTAAGGTTGCACGTTTGAATCCTGTAAACCTTGCCCTCTTCCTCTCTGAGTGGTGTGTCTAAGGCTGCTACCTGATATCGCTGGGATCTTCGTTGGCTGAGAGTAGCTTAGTATACATTGTTAGGCTACTAGAATAGACTCTTATATGCAGAATGTGTAACAACAAAGTAGTTTAGGGTTTGTTTATCGATTAATCCGGGTTGCCCTATTTGCCGGCTAAAGAAACAGAAGGGAGCATAAAGGTAAAACACGATAAAGTCACTATCCCTATATAGACACTAGATGCAGGAGTATAACTGAAGGATCTTGAATTTAAACGTCGGTCTTAAATATAATGTAGACGTGACTCCATTTGACTCTATTATCCTTCAGACCCTGAGTCCACGTCTCCTTGGACATGGCTGATATCGACAGATTTGACCTGAATTTCTGCTGAAGAGGCCAGTTAGGATCAATGACAAAGATAAAACTACAGTTAACACGATTTTTGATAAAAAAATGATAGCCATGGAAGAGGCAAGGTAGATAGATGCGGCTTAGACGGCGTTTACAAAGATCCACTGTAATAACATCAACCTTAAATTCCGGTCCCCCATGTGAAAATCATGTGGTCTGAGAGCATCGCAGATAAGGTGCGAACCTTGTAAGAAGGATTCCCAGGAGGCAGTTGGCTTAATGCCAGCCAATGGTAAGGAGTCTCCCTCTACCCTGTCTTACAATGTCTATATATGGGTACTTTGACTAGGTGAGATGGCACTTACTCTTGTGAAGTACTATAAGTAGAGTTGTGCTAGTGAAAGTTTTCTAGATAGTATGCCAGAAGAGTATATATCCTTGCTCTGAAGCTTACCTTTCCCGGTCGAAAAGCTGAAGCCAGCTGCTATTGGTGTGATGGCGGTAGACTTACTTGGAGGTTTGGACCGCACCTTCTTGGCATCTCGCTTGTGGAATTCCATACGGGATAATGGATAAGGCTAACTAAATTCTTGATTAATACTACAAAGATATTGGGCCCGACTATGGCCGTGGTGCTGGCCTTACCTGTAAGAGCTGTGTATTTTTTTAAATGCAGGATATAATTCAGACCACAAGTGAAGTAGCTGACAGAGCAAGGCTTAACGTAGTGCCACACACCAGATTTAGTCTTATGCCTCAATAGCTCACAACTAGCGTATAGAACTTGGCAGAACATTCTAATTCCACTCCAGTTCTAGGGTAAGGATCTCCTTAATAGTATCTACCATGCATTTGGTGCGTCGGGGATGTCGCCAAGGCATGGCCCAAGACGTCCTAAGCAAAGCCCCCCGTCCAGTGTTCAGGAAGAATATACCTACTCCACTATGGCTTGCGGTCCTCTGAGTATAAGGATAGAAAGCTGTCGCTTTAAGCCAGCTCTATTCTCCAGCTAGCACCCTGGTTGGGGCAAACCGCTGTAGATATCTCCCATTAACTTTGAATCTATAGGGTAGTTTGAGCGCAGATGAACATGTTCGTTGGCCAGCGGTTCAGTTTATCAATCGCTGTTGAGAGTAGATATTCGACAGTAAATATTTTGGTTTCTGTAATAGGTGGGGGTGCATAACTTCTCCATGCGGACTATGCACGTAACGGCCATTACTTCGTTCAAGAAATTGATACTTCTCCATAGAGTGGGAGATAAAGCTGGTCCTCCTTTCTTGGGGCATCAACGGAAATTCCGTCGACTTGTATTCCGTGACGGAATACACTACCGAAGCGAGCCTGCAACAAGGTCAATTGGCCCGTGCAAATACTTAACAGTAGCTCACCTTGTGATTGCAAACTCGTTAGTCTTCAGAAGCTCGGATCCGCCAGCCGAGCTTGTAAATCCCGAGCACTGCGAGCAGTATGTTACGATCGCCCCTAAAGGAATTAAATTCGTATTGTTACATGCCCTTGCATAGTATGCATAGGCGCTGATCATTACTCGGGCCTTCCAATCAAAATGTTGGATCGCTGTAAGTCCTATCTGATCCTTGGAGATAGACTTCAATATAAGCTTAGACGTGGAAAAACCTCTCTTGTGGTCTGTTATAACCTTTCCCAGACTGTTTCGAAAGACAGCATGCAAGGAGTTAACGGATTTACCGAACGTTACTACTCCGTAAAACCGAATAAATTAAATAGACAGTATCTTATACGAATTTTATTACAGGAGTTAAGTGGGATCGGAAGATCCCACACTATCAGTTCAATCGTGGCTCACAAACTTTAATGCATGGGGCTGTGATATGCTTATTAGGTTTCAAATCCCTGCGGTTTCACCAATTATTAGCCCAAAAGGAGGAATTGACTTCTATCCGAACTTCCAATCTTAGCTAGGCCCTTTGTCCCTACATAACGACGCGTGTTAGGATACGTACCCCTTACTTACACTAAGCAAGGCTGAACAATTATGAGGGGATTTGAAATCAATATCGGATAGAAAACCTGAAATCGTAACAGTGTAAGAAGATGGCGATATATATTACATAACCCACAGGTGGTCTCCATCGTACAGAACTCTACATGCCAACTTCCTCCCCTATCTTCTTTTGAAGCCTCAGTTGCTTCCGCAATCCCTAACATCATGATCGCCCGGCTTAGCCTCTTCTTGCTTCCCCTTGCTTGCTTTGCTTCCAAGGGGCAAGCGCAAGCTCGACACAGAAATAACTCAGCTACGAACCTGGAAACCATCATCAATCAGGGAATAGATGCCTTAGGTGGTCTTGACAACATCCAGGCAATCAAAAGTGTCACCTACACTGGTAACACGTGAGTCTCATCTTTTTGGTGACAGGCAACAAACGAGTTTACTGACACAAGCTAGTATTCTTCGAAGCAAAACCCTCATGTTGGCAATCTCACTGGGTGGATTAGACCAAGCTGGTGTGACCGCTGGTCGCCAGAACATCACCTTTTCTTTTGACCAGTCGCATGTCAAGCAACGCATCGATAAATTTGCGCAACTCGGACGTTAGTCAAGATGAGTCTCGGATCGGAGAAATTGCTGACGGGTTCTAGCTACCTTTGCATTTGGCCGGGCGAGCCTTGACCCGATGGACTTTTCTCTTCTGATCGAGGGAGGTGACAATGGGTTTGCTGCCGTTGTAGAAGGAAGTTATAATCTGTATAACCCAAGAGAAGAACCTTCGGGTTACACTGATGGTAAGTGTTTGATTAAAAAGTTTCTTTACTTGTCTTGTCAAGAACTAATCATGCACTGCAGGTCTTTTGGCCAGTTATCTGATCACTGAGGGCTATAAGTGGGATCCGCTTCTGCTGGCAAAGGTAAGTTTTCATCAGCTCTTTCACTGCTGCCCATCCAGGATGACGGACTAACATTCGATGTCTTCCAGGTCTTGGATCATCAGAACGCTACCTACCGCGTGGAGAAGACCATCGCAGGATCGGAGTTTCCAACCGGTGAGATACCTAATCTGAAGGACAAGCTATAATTTGAGACAAATACTGATAGTTCAACAGTTTATGATGAGACAACTGGGCTCGCGATTCTACTCGATCCCGATACTCACCTGCCGCACATCATTCGGTCATACGAAGACCACCCCTTCTTTGGGCCCTCCACCAACGATCTTGTCGTATACAATTATGCAGAGATTGATGGTGTTCAATTTCCTCAGCGATTCAAAACAATCTACAATGGTAGACAAGTGGTGGCAGACTTCGTTGCTGACCTGGTATCGACCAACGTGGAAGGCATTGAAGGATCTTTTGCCAGACCAGGCAACGGGACTGTTCCTCAAAACAGCATCCCCATCCGCGACCCCGAGTACAGTTTTGCAGAGATTGGAGAGACTTCGGCCGTCTTCCTGTGGCCTGGTGCTTACAGAGGAACAGTTGAAGCAATCGACGCTGTAGCAACTCAGCCCTTTGAAGATGTGCCCGGATTATGGATCTTGAGCATG
This sequence comes from Fusarium abutilonis, assembly GCA_021655885.1. Classification (NCBI taxonomy): domain Eukaryota; kingdom Fungi; phylum Ascomycota; class Sordariomycetes; order Hypocreales; family Nectriaceae; genus Fusarium; species Fusarium abutilonis. The sequence continues at coordinate 19,936 of JAJJWN010000223.1, read as the reverse complement.
GAATTGCGACAGGCCGTGATCGAGCTGGAAGATGGAAGTGTTATTGTCTTGGACGCGCCCCCTCATCAAAGCAAGGTTGTGCTTGAATGGGTCCGTCAGAAGCTGGGCAAGAATGTAACTCATATTTGGGTATGTGTTAATAACCCGTCAGAGAGTCACCGTCGAGAATGCTTACATGGAATAGCCAACGCATCATCATCACGACCACGCATTTGGCGTCGTCGATTACGTTGCAGCTGGTGCCAAGATCATTATCCCAGAACACGCAGTTCAATACTACTCGAACTTGAATCTCACCGAAGGCCAGGCTGTCACCTACAAGTAAGATTTTGAAGCACGCAATAAATGCACCATCTAACCTTTTTCAGGCGCGGAGAATCTATCACTCTCAAGGACACCAAGACTCAGCTGACTCTGGTTGATATGCAAGCGACTCTTCACGCTGTAGACCATGGTTATGCCGTTATTCGTCCTGCTTGTGTGACAGCCAACAGCTCAACAGCCGTCTTTGAAGCAGACCACGCAAACCAGGATTGGATAAACACATTCGATCATGGCCTTGTACAAGAGTTGACAGATGCTTTGAATCGTGATCGTGTGACCCTCAACGCTCAGTCAGTTGCCCCCCCTCCATCAAATTTACTTTCTTCCAATCATTTTACTGACCCGAAGATGTAGTCTTTTCCCGGTCCATGGAGCAGACGGCAACCTTACTGCCTTTGTCGACCCTACTGGAGTTAAATATCCTAACTACTCGCCGCTAGACTTTGTTCACGGTGAATCAAGCTGCTGAGAGAACTGATTTGAGTTCTGCATACAGACTCTGGTGTGAATAATCAACACATACGTTGATGCGGGAAGCCTAGAGGTCTTCCGTTTTTCCCTTTTTGCCAAAAAAGAGAAATCGAATGCTGCGATACAATTCCACTTTTATCACTGTTAGAAGAATCTGAATGGGTTAGGAGTTCCATGTAGATATATTTTCTGAAGCGGCTTCTCCGCAACCCGGCTTGTGATGCAGCCATTCAGTATTTTAGAAATTTCTTGAGAGTTGAGCATGAAGTTTTAGACATCGAAAGTTAATTCTAGATTTTATTATAGAAAAGAGGCCATTTCTCATGCAGAAGTATCTCACCGATCAGATCCGCATTTTCAGTTGTCCCCCATCTTCGGAAAATGTCTACAAACTTGTGTCCGGACATCCGATAACTGCCTCATATGAGATTAGGACAGCACTTTTACTTTCAGGAATTTAGAAGCGTAATACCAGGATTATGATGTATCTATATCCTCTAATGCTAAGATGTAAGAGCTGTGGATAGCTCCGCCTTATCATCACCTAGTATTAACCGTGTTGAAACTACTCACCAGCCTGAATGGAATGGCACTACTGGTGTGAGCGTACCTTGATTTCGGTGCGAGATATGCTTATTTGTGTGCAATTTGAGACGGAAAGTCTCTATAGTTCCAACGCATACAAGCGGGTTGTAGGGAACCAGCCGCCCTTGCGTGAATCATGGTTATAGGCGACAAAGAAACGGGCCAAACACAATGCCAATCATATGCCCAAATACTCATAGACGTATGACCCATCCACTCTTTTCCTCAATCCGACCCAAAGCCATGGGTAGAAACTCCACTTTTGGATCCCTATCGGCTCTCTTCCAAGAGTTTTGCTTATGGCTCAGAGTCCCGCCTAATATCTGGAGAGACATTCTTGAACTGGATTTCCAAAAGCATCTCCTGCACATAGATTTCAGCTATGATCATCCTGATAAAACCGCCAGACGGACCCCGACAGCTACTACGGCCTATCTGGGAGTAACCTCAATGAAGAAGTGAGACTAGTCGATGAATTAGCTAAAGGCTTGGCAACGGTGGAGATCGACGCCCCCCGGGTATCACCAGGGACCAAGTACCCCTGACAAACGGCGAGCTCGCTGGGTCTTAGAAGGACGAGTACTGTAACGGTGGCTACACCCGCGAGTGTGTGAGATTAAGAGACCAAGGCAGGCCGCTTGCATGTCATATCGAGGTGATGGGCTGGCTACTGTCTTATCACCAGAAGTAAGTGCCAAGTTTATCCGTCTGGCGTCGAATCGATGGGCTGTTATCACGGCTGATTCTAACTAATACACCGTGGCTTCTATACTGAGACGGTTGATCTACTTCACTCTACCGATACCCCAGTCTTATGCGGATCATAAATGGCCACTCACTTCCCCTGGCCGATATGGGGTTATCGCTTGCCTTGACGCTATATTGTCGATTAAACAAGGATTCTGTTACATGGAAAGGGCTATGGCGATCTCGACAAGGATTACCTAGAGATTGACTTGAGTCTTCTATCATGTTTACGATTTCCTGTACTCTGGCGGCTTATGTCTTGTCAACTGAGTTAAGCTAGTTGTAGCTCCCCCTTGACTGCTTGGAAGACTACAGACCGGCTGCTCAGGCGAGAATATCTACTGCAAGCTTATAAGCAGATTGATACTTATCAAAATTTAAAAGGGCCAGATTAGCAGCCGCTATATTATTTGGATGATATTCCTGCCACATATTGTAGTTTTTAAAAATTGTTTACAGATTATATTAATTTAGTACCCTTAGAAGATGTTTATAGATTACATTAACTTAATACCCTTAGAAGATAGCTAAATAGTAATATTTTCTTGTGAAGCTATGTAAACGCTTAGGTTAAACTCTGTCTAGAAAACTCAACTTGTCGATATAGCATTCAACTAGGAGATGTTTTAATTTACATTTTCGGCATACGTCAGCACGACAATTGTATGTTTGCTTTGCAAATCAGACCCCTGCAGGATCCTGGTTCAAGTGCAGGGGTTCTAAGCATTAACCCCCAACCCTCCCAATGCCGCTTTGTCATGCGGAGGTGGTGTGGCGTCCGGCAGATGGACACCAAATCAGCACACATGACATGTCTGTCGAATGGCGTCAGGAAGAACGGACCTCAGGGCCCCTCATGGTAGAAAAAGACTTCCCGAGGCGTATCCACAGCTTCTATGAAGCCGAGGTGACAGACAGCATGTGGGCAGATTTCGAGACAGTACACAGGTCAGGTATGTATAGTCGAGGGTGATTGGACATTGTCAAGCCTTAGTCCGATGTCTCCTCTGCATCATCAGCAACTAGCAAGACCCCCCAGCACTTATACTACACAGTAATGAAATGAAACATATGTAGGCCGGAAGACTCGGCAACTGCAAAATCGGGAGGGAGAGGGAGGGTTTCGCAGTTACTCCACCACCAAAGTGTAGGTCATACCTTCAAGACAAGACTGGTCTAAAACAAGATCAAGATGAGTCATACATAACCTATCTGAAACAAGACACGATTGCCGATTATCGAGACATGCTACATCACCATTGGTTAATGATATACGATGCTGTATTTTGCATAGAAATACATCTGTGTGTTCTTTCACGTTTAGTGTCTGCTTGTAAGTTTTACCAACTTAGCTTTAAGTCTTTACATCTTCTTCGATCATATCATCCCTCAAGGTAGGATTCCAGGTACAGAGCTTAAATGGCGCTACTGGAGCATAGGCATAGCATTACCACACTAATCCAAAAGGTTGGGTTGTCCGATAAATCCGATAGTCGTATTAGACAAATCTGTCGTAGTAAGCCTCGGCATTTCAGGAGAATGATCCACTGTACCCCACCTGGTCCCGGTTTATCCCAGCTTCACTTAATACCAGGATCATGTAAATGACTGACAGCCTCCTCTCTATATATACATCCAGGCTATTCGGACGACATTTCATCCTCTCCCTAGACTCTTTAGCACTCGAATGATCATTGAAGACATCACATAATATAACACAATATTCATTTGATCCACCACCTGAACCATGTCGTACCGCCCGGAAGAGCCAGAAAACAACACCGTCATCAATAGTGACGTTGGCACAGATAAGCAACTCTTCCGTCGCGAGGTCAAACCAGAAGACCAAGCCCTCATTGACTCTGTCATCGAGAATGGATACATCATTCTCGAGAATCTCTTCACTGACGCCGAGGTTGAAGAGGCCTGCCAGGAGCTGGAGCGACTGAATGAAGCGGAGGCTGCTACCAACAGACATGGCCGCAACAAGTTTGAAGGCTTTCGGACAAAGCGAACATATGCTTTACTTAACAAGTCGAGGGTATTCGACAAGTTCGTCAACCATCCCAAGGTCGTTGCCTTGAACGACTATTTCCTCGATCCAGGATGGCTGTTGAGTATCATGCTCAGCATCAACATCCAGCCTGGCGAGGACCCCCAGACGTTGCATCACGATGATGGCTATATCACCGTTCAGCGGCCGCACCGGCCCTTTGGATCTGTAAGTTTTGATAAGTCTTTGCTTGTAGGCCTATATCAAAGATCCTTGGCTGATGTATTGCTTCTAGGCCATCATGGTATCACTCGACCCCTACACGGAAGAGAATGGTGCGACCGTCGTCGTGCCAAAGTCCCACAAATGGGGCCCGGAGCGCGTGCCAACCCGCGAGGAAGCTGTTTCTGTTGTTATGCCAAGAGGCAGCATCGTCTACTTCATCGGCACATTGTGGCATGGCGGAGGTCAGAACCGATCAGCACATGAGCGTCGTGCCCTCACGGTTCAATACTGCCAGCCTTGGGTCCGACCCATAGAGAATCAGACGCTAGCTGTTGATTTTGAGAAGCTTCCCGAGATTCCTAAGCAGATTGTTGACATGCTGGGTTATCAGGTTTGCAAGCCCTTCATTGGCTTCGCTGACGGCCGAAGTCCTCTCAAGGCCGCCCAGAAGCATTTGGACCGTTGGAAGAAGGGTGCCGCCGCCGCACAGAGTAAGCTTTAAATATGGACGTGTGATGAGTTTTCTGGGCGGTCGAAGGAGCTCACCTCAGTGGGTGGGAGGCATAAAATAGTATTTCATGTACCTTGGTCGTTTTTTGTTCATCTTCGGTTGGCTGCGCGATGATAATCAACACCACCTACCAGTATGTAACAGTGGTTCCACTTTGTGTCTTCTCTTAACGGAAAGGTTGAATAGGGGTTGGATTTGTAGTCCAGAGGTATAATTCATCAACTGGTTTGTTTTCCTTAGGACTTATTTGACATGCGGTTGTTATTTCTTGTGATGTCAATTATGACAACCTGCCTTTGTGGTTCTACATTTCTCAACTCTACTTGATCTCAAAGCCCCTTCCTGGCCGTCTACACATGAGGTACTCTTTGTGTTATGTCATATGTCTCACTTGGCTTTTTTCTCTTTGAAAAGGCTTTCAGGCGCTAGCCCAGGCCTTGAAGTTTAACCCGTATCTGACTTCAGAGTCAAGTTATTAAAGGGGTTAAAGATCTGGGGAATGCACATCAGCTCTAGACCGCCCACATACCAAGAGAAACTTGAGCAAGACTTATAATACCCTAAGAAAATATAAATATGTCTGTTAAGATTGTGTTTATGATGAGTTGTCCTATTGAAGAACTCGACAGTATTTATCCGGGTGCCTGTTCTTTCACCTTGAAATTGTTCTTGTGACAGACTACAGCATAGTGTCTCACTAGTATAGCTTCTAACATCAAGTTCAGGCTGAGTACGATCCAGGGTGGACTCTCAGAGAATTGCCGGGGAAGCCCTGACCAAGGAACACAGCAGGATGCTAACCCATAAGGTTTAGAAGTGACAACAATCAAACCCAAAATACGAATCCGAGCTAACCACTATCGACAGGACCGTTTCTCTAAACGGCCTGCTACTGGAACGAGGGTTACCTACGTACTGTATTTGACGTCCCGAATGTTCAAACGATCAGAGTCACATCTTCCTAGAGCGGTCAAACAAGGCTTCATGGACTGATACGCTTCAAGGGGAAAAAGAAAATTAGAAAATCGCACATTCATCATCTGGCTTCTTTTTGAACGATATTTGACACTTTTAATGTCGTGACAATGCTTGGATAGCTTCTGGCAGGGAAATATACGGCACACTCATATTATGTTCATTCCTTTCATAGCTCTTAGACTAATGAGTGGGCGGGAGCCTTTCTAGCCTAGCTATAAGGACTGACCCAGTAGCATTGTTTAAACAACCATCCTTCTTGATGAAACGAAAAGAGCGTAGGCAACAAGGGATCAAGCTTCCACTTTCTTCGGTTCATCACTTAGCTCTGCAGCGTGAGGCGCACCAAAGAGGGTATCCATCTCCTCAATCGGAATACCCTTAGTCTCTCGGATACACCACCAAGCCCAGAACCCCATGCAGATCATCAGGGCGCCGAAAAAGAAGTAAGCTGTACCAGTCAGTAAGCTGCAAATAGATCCTAGAACTCGGGACAACTTACTGCCGTAACCAATGTCCGAGATCATGTAGGGCGTAGAACGTGACACGACATAAGACCAAAGTCGCTCATCTGCAATCGTAATAGCCATGCAGAACGATCGCAAATACAGAGGATAGATCTCTGAGGCGTAAAGCCAGGTAATACCTTGCCAGGTAGCGCAGTATATGACTCCATAGAGATAAACGCAAACCATGGCCAGATAGCCCCAGCCGGACATGTTTGTCTCCCCTCTAGCAGCCACAGCGTCGGGATCGTTCCTCATGACGTAGCCACCAAGATATAGCTTACTAGTCAGTACAATCGTTGTAGGACGCAGATAGGAAAGAGAAGACGTACCATGGGAACAGCTCCGACAAATGCACCCCAGATCAATCCCTTGCGACGTCCAAGGTGATCAGCTACCCAGAAGGAAAATATGATCATGCCAACCGTCTTTGCCAGTCCATAAAAGCCCGTAGCGAAAAGCCTCAGGTCAGTTGACTGAATGCCGAGTGTTGCAAAAATACGGGGCGAGTAATAGGTGATGATGTTAACTCCAGTCATGTTCTGACACCTAAAAATGAGTAAGTAACAGACTTGAACATGACAGGGAAGGGCTGGCTGTACATCATTAAACACAATCCAATAGCGACGCGGTTTCGAATTCCCTTCTTAAAGAGAGCCTTGAATTTGCCCTTGATTCCAGGGTTCAGAGCCTCGAGGTGAGCCTCGAATTCGACTTCAGCCCGGATGTCGCGCAGCTCCTTGGCCACATAAGGATGCGTGACGGGAAGTTGTCGGATATCGGTCATGATCGCTTCAGCTTTTTCCCACTTGTCCTGTTTACATAGCCATCGAGGTGATTCAGGGCAGAATGGCAAAATCACCAACAAAATAACACCGGGAAGAAGCTGGAGGCCAAGAGGGATTCTCCATTGGGCGGAAGCTGAGCTGTGTTAATTGAGAACATTTGCGTAACGTAAATTGTAAGAGACTTACTCTCCGGGCTGATAGTCCTGTTGACCGCATAGTTGACCCAGAAACCCAACATTTGCGCACCTTGAGAAGCGATCTCGAAGAAGCCAATGAGCTTACCACGAATCTCAGGTGGTGCGATCTCGGCGATGTAGCTAAAAAAAAAATAAAAAATACCACGTCAGTTGCGATGCGTTTTGCAGAGTTGGGTGGCGCTTACACAGGAATGACTGGAGCTGTAGCCCCGATGCCGATACCAGCAATTGCTCTACCGGCCATGATGAGCCCAACAAGGCCAGGAGAGCCAGTCTGCATGGAAGCACCGATAAGAAAGACGACTGTAGCCACAGTCATGCACCACTTGCGTCCCCATCGATCACAGATGAAGTAAGACGACAGGGCACCAAAGAACATACCAGCCTGAAAGCAAGACACGATGTTCGAAGTGAGATCATCCAGCTCTTTCTGACTCCTATTATTGAGACCAAAGGTTTCTTCAAATGAAGGGAGGATCAACGTCCCACCCATGACAGAAACGTCATAACTGTTACCATTGTATCAGTTTGAGGAATAGACAGAATGCATAGAGCTGCGAAGGGAGATGCGTACCCGAGTGCAACAGAGCCGAAACAGACACCAATGCAGTAGAGATAGATTCTCCAGTTTCTGATTTCCTTTGGTGACTCAATCCTGGTTTCAGACTCGCCCGCAATGTCACTGACAAAGGACTCGCGAGTCTCTCGTTTCTCCATGATGAAGGTAGTAGTTACCAATCAATTTTCAAAAAGCTGTACGTCCAAGAAAAGCGACGGATGCTTGGCTTCTCGACGCAAGATGTCTGCTGGTGCACAGATCAGAAGTTGACGCATTCCATGAGTAGTTATTATAGATCAAGGTGATGAATCGCCGCGTGATGGCAAATCCCCACAATCAGGATGGCATCCCTCCCAGCAACGTGTAGCATCTCGCTAGCGAGATGCGGAGGTGGCAGTGCAACGACTAGCTGGGGTTCAAGACACCCAAAGAAGAGCTTTTGTGTGTCTCTTCCACACTCCGGAGCAATCCAGCGCCTGCTAGTGAAGTGATTGACAAGCAGGGGCGTTGGAGAGCAAGATTGTCATGGGACCTACAACATGATCTAGACCGTTTACGTGGAGACAAGAGTAACATCGGCGGGCAATACAACCCAAAAATTGCCGGGGCGAGTATCCATGACGTTCCTGGAGTGTTTGGCAACGTTGCGGAGCAATCCGCCGAGGAGGTTTTTTTGCCATCAAATAGAGAAACATCGGAACCGAGGAGGATAATCCCCGTCTATGCGGGAGTTCGAAAAACTAAATATCCGCTACAGATCGAACATGCAATACTGGAGAATATAAGGGATCTGGAAAATACTAAAATTTGTATATACTGACAGTAAGATAGCCATGTACGGTAAAGTAGAGTTAATAGATAGACATATGTACTACGTAGTAGAAATCCGGCGCTTGATCATGATTCCGAACCACAATTAAAAACCTGTAAAACTCTAAAATGAACAAGCTTAAGCCAAGCGCGGATAATATCGGGGATGCGGGGTATGCCCGTTACAGTAAAAGAGGGGGTTGATCTTTTTAGTATGTGAAGAAGCTGTTTCCGGCTGCTTATAGTGAGGTTATTTTCCGTGGGGTATTTTCCGTGGGGTATTGATGCTAATTACTTGTAATTGTTTTGTAAGGGCGGTAGGTATTATACTGCTCTCTCTGCTGGGAGCTTACATAATCTCCTGCATCTAAACGCACAGACTTAATTTTTCCCCCCCCTTTATAATCTCCAAGATATGTTTGTTTATTATTCGATTCTATACCGTGGGCTCTTCGAGAACTCACTCGACTAACATCACGATATACTCATCATGTCTTCCAAGATCGACATACGGAACGGAAAATGCTATCCAACACTAAGGTATGTAGATTGAGACTCGGAGTTATCCCGATCAATCCCGTCCAGGTTTTCCGTTGCCATTGCCAAGCAAAGATCATGCAATACTCGATGCCATGAGTAAAGCACCGGCTCATCTAGCTGCCAATACAGGCAAACCGACTCTCCGAAGCTAGATGCCGAGTCGATTGAAGCAGCCATCGCCTTACACAGCCTCACTTAGCTTCATACGTGATGTTTTTCGCTCACGAGTTCATACAGGTCCGTCAATAACGATTGGCAGAAGCAGGCTTTCCCTCCAGGTCTAACATCTCGATATCACACGAGTCCCCACCATAGGGAACAAACAGTCTCGGACATGCAGTAACTAGGGCTAGACGAGTTAGCTTGACCCGAGGTTGAAGCCCTAAGTGCATCTCGGTGACATTAAGTGTTCGTAGAAATGGGTGATACCTATATCATGAAAGACTACGAGTCAAGCTTAGATTCATCGAGACTTGCACAGCCTCCTTTCCTTCGCCATACTATTGGCTTCTGCAATGGGCGGTCTGATGCAATGTCTGTCTGTCATGGTGAGATCCATGAAAGCGAATGCCGTGTTGGCAGGGTTGAGTTCTAGCCGAAGATCTGAACGGAGTAATAGACCGAATGGTACAGTTTCATCAGACTTGAAACAATGAGAGCCATGTGGCAGAAATAAGAGTTGCGCTTGCACCAAAGCTTCCATTGAACCGAGGCTTACATCTAAGCTTTTCTCACTGGCTGCCAATCGACTGGCTCGGGTGACGGACCCGGCCCTCGATCTGATATCGCTTAGACAAAGTACGTACGTACAGTTTGCGAGTGGAGTTAACGTGTGTACCACTTGATGCACCCCGCATGCGGGAGCAGCACAGCCCCAATGCAAGCACAGTTGATCATAACCCGCTAGAGGAAATAGGCTATTGAATAGTGCTCTGTCATATTAGTGTCGGACTGTTCCGTCCTCTCTAGAGGCACCGGAGCTATCCTGATCTTCTTGAGTCTCATGGAGATAGATCGTCTTTTAACCTACAAGACCACAAGGATATTCCAGCACTGCCCGAAAATCTGGGGAATATGTGGATTGGTAGCTATCACAATGCATGTTCCGTCTTTCAACCTTGATACTCATGGTTCAAACAAGGGAATATCTTCTCCTGCTCAGCCTCCTTGACCGAGTATATTACCACTTAGCGACACCGTCGATAGGGCTTTATTTCGAACATCCCTCAAAGTCTCCAGTCGATGGCATGAGACTGAAAGTCAACAAGACGCCTGACCAAGTCTTTGCATTACCTCTCTTTCACTACTCTGTTCTAGACTTGATCTACGATCACAATGGCAGGAGATAAACTTGCTCCGCCCATGCTGCAGGTGGACACACGGCAGCGAAGTCCAAGCACAACCGATACACTCGTTTCGGCTACATCTGACCCTTTCCTTACACCGGTCACTACAAGTTGTGCCTCGACAGTCATTGGAGACCCGGAGACCGCCTTACGACCTGACCCGGGGACAGAATCCACATTCCAGGTTGAAAACAACCCTTTTGCCTTCTCCCCAGGCCAGCTAAACAAACTCTTCAACCCCAAGTCGCTCCCTGCTTTCCGAGCTTTGGGAGGCCTAGCTGGCATTGCCGCTGGCCTTCAGACAGACATCGATGCCGGTCTAAGCGTGGATGAGACTTCAGCTCCTACTTCCATCTCCTTCAAAGAAGCCACCAGCGTGCAGTCTCACCATGCACACAAGCATGGACAAACCCAAGTGCCGCCTCGTGCATCAGCAGGGGCATTTGAGGATCGCTCTCGAGTCTTTGCTCGCAATGTACTCCCAGCAAAGAAACCTACACCCTTCTGGAAGCTCATGTGGAATGCCTACAACGACAAGGTTCTGATTCTGCTCACTGTGGCTGCTGTCATCTCCCTAGCTCTAGGTCTTTATGAGACTTTTGGCGTCGAGCATGAGCCCGGTGCTCCTACTCCGGTAGACTGGGTCGAAGGTGTCGCCATCTGTGTTGCCATTGCCATTGTTACTATTGTTGGATCCATGAACGACTGGCAAAAGGAGAGAGCTTTTGTTAAGCTAAACGCTAAGAAGGAGGACCGCGAAGTCAAAGTCACACGTTCTGGAAAGACCTTCATGATTAATGTCTACGACGTTCTCGTGGGTGATGTCCTTCACCTGGAACCCGGCGACCTGGTCCCCGTTGATGGCGTTTTCATCCAAGGTCATGGTCTCAAGTGTGACGAGTCATCTGCTACCGGAGAATCTGATGCCATCAAGAAGACAGGAGGCGCCGCCGTCATGAGAGCCCTCGAGTCAGGGCAGTCCGTCAAGAACTTGGACCCCTTCATCATTTCCGGTGCAAAGGTATTGGAAGGTGAGTCGACTTTCTCACTGAGATGATCTAGGACTTGCATAGCTAACGTGGTGATAGGCGTTGGCACATTCATTTGTACTTCAGTTGGTGTCCACAGCAGCTTCGGGAAGATCATGATGTCCGTCCGCACCGAGACTGAGCCGACTCCTCTCCAGAAGAAGCTCGAGGGTCTTGCCATGGCCATCGCCAAGCTTGGCAGTGCCGCTGCTGGACTTCTCTTCTTTGTACTTCTCTTCAGGTTTCTCGCAGCACTGCCAGGAGACAGTCGCCCTGCAACCGACAAGGCGTCTTCTTTCATGGATATCCTCATCGTGGCCGTCACCATCATCGTTGTTGCAGTACCCGAGGGTCTGCCACTTGCCGTCACATTGGCTCTTGCATTTGCCACGACCAGGATGTTGAAGGAGAACAACCTCGTCCGAATCTTCCGCGCATGCGAGACTATGGGCAATGCTACAGCTATCTGTTCTGACAAGACTGGTACCTTGGTGAGTGCAAGATTGCGCACCCAAAACCTGATATATATCTAACCTGCCTTGTACAGACAACTAACAAGATGACTGTTGTCGCCGGCACTTTCGGCTCGACTAGCTTTTCCGACTCTGAAGTCCAAGAAAAGTCAGAGCAGACAATCACAACCTGGGCCTCTCAAGTTACTCCAGTTGCAAAGGAGGCACTGGTTCAGGGAATTGTCATCAACTCCAGTGCCTTCGAGGGCGAGGAGAACGGACAGCCCGTGCTCATTGGATCCAAGACAGAGACAGCTCTTCTCCAGCTCGCCAAGGACCATCTCGGGCTCCAGTCTATCGCTGAATACCGTGCCAATGAGCAAGTCGTCGCCATGTTTCCTTTCGACTCGAGCAAGAAGTGCATGGGTGCTGCGATCAAGCTCCGATCCGGTGGCTACCGACTGCTTATCAAGGGTGCTTCCGAGGTTCTTCTTGGATACTGCTCCTCCAAAGTCATTTTCCAGACCATGGAGGAGGAGCGTCTGACTGGGGAGGACTATGAGTCTCTTCGACTAACCATCGACCGTTATGCCAGCAAGTCTCTTCGCACCATCGGTATCGTGTACAAGGACTTTAGTTCTTGGCCCCCCGCTTCTTCAGAACTTACTGATAGCGGCGAGCCTACCCTCGAGTCTCTGCTCCGCGATCTAGTATCTCTCGGTGTGGTTGGTATCCAAGACCCCGTTCGCCCTGGTGTTCCAGAGGCTGTCCGCAAAGCCCAAAGCGCCGGTGTCTTCGTCCGAATGGTCACTGGTGACAACGCTCGAACGGCCCAAGCCATTGCCACCGACTGCGGTATCTTTACCGAGGGAGGTGTTATTCTTGAAGGTCCTGATTTCCGTCGCCTGTCCGAGCAAGAACTGGACGCAGTGTTGCCCCGTCTGCAGATCCTCGCTCGATCTTCTCCCGAGGACAAGAAAGTACTTGTTACACGGCTCAAGGCTCTGGGAGAAACTGTTGCTGTTACAGGTGATGGAACCAACGATGCTCCTGCTCTCAAGGCTGCCGATATCGGATTCTCTATGGGCATTTCTGGCACAGAAGTTGCCAAGGAGGCATCTGCCATCATTCTCATGGACGACAACTTTACTTCCATCGTCACTGCTCTCAAGTGGGGACGTGCTGTTAATGATGCTGTTCAAAAGTTCCTCCAGGTAAGCAGCAATGGATCTTTATTCTGTCGTTCTCAACTGACTTGTATCTATAGTTCCAAATCACTGTCAACATCACAGCTGTTCTCTTGGCCTTTATCACTGCTGTATACGACGATAACATGCAGTCCGTGCTCAAGGCCGTTCAACTCCTCTGGGTGAACCTTATCATGGACACCTTCGCTGCTCTGGCTCTCGCTACTGATCCCCCTACTGAGGAAATTCTCGACCGCCCCCCTCAGGGTAAAGACAAGCCCTTGATCACCACTACAGTGAGTACTCTGAAGACGACCGGGTGTCTGAGCATATTCTAACCAAAATATCTCTAGATGTGGAAAATGATCATCGGTCAGGCCATCTACCAGCTCGTTGTTACCTTCACCCTCTACTTTGGAGGCGACAAGATTCTCAACTACGACCTTTCCGATGAGCAACAAAAGCTCGAACTTGACACCATCATCTTCAACGCTTTCGTGTGGATGCAGATCTTCAACGAGTTCAACAACCGCCGTCTTGACAACAAGTTCAACATCTTCCAGGGCATCCACCGCAACGCCTTCTTCATCGTCATCAACTGCATCATGGTCGGTCTCCAGGTCGCCATCATCTTTGTCGGTTCAAGGGCCTTCCAGATCAACCCCCAAGGCCTAGACGGTACTCAGTGGGCTATCTCTATCCTTTCGGCCGTCTTGTGTCTTCCTTGGGCTATTGTTATCCGCCTTTTCCCTGATGCTTGGTTCGCGAAGATCGTGGAAGTTGTCGGTGGCCCGTTCGTGCTTGTTTACCGTGCACTTGCAAAAGTGTGGTCCAAGTTTATTGGCATCTTTCCCAAGCGCAATCGCCAAGAGGATGATATCGAAGCCGTGACACCAACAGTTGTTGTGTCTGAGGTTGCTGTTGATGGAAGTGAGAAGAGATAGAGAGAGGATTTTGGGGGCATGGATGACTTGGTATTGTTTTTTCTTTACATTAGACTATCCAACAAACATTTCAGGGCAGGGTGGGATGATATCTCATATAATTAGAAGAGATTTGGTGTATTCTGCATTTTTATGGAAGACTTCTACCTTTAGTTACACATACCTGACTGAATGACTCTAAGTTTAACCTCTACTGCCCGAGACGTAAGTTTTTCCAGTTAGTGGACATAGTAGTATCGTAGCGCAATATGCGAGTAATTCAGGATGGAGGTGTGCTGTATGTCTATTGTCAATTTGATAGTTAGGGGTTTACTTCCCATGTTTACATAGACTCCTATGCTCTATACATAGAGTGGCATTAGATGAGTCATTTGAGCTTTCCTACCGAGAGACTGTAGTTTAGCATTTCTCGAATAGCTTAGAGTAGGAAAGCGTTCTGGTAAGATCCGTCAGTTCATCGACATCTCTAGCCTGAAACTATCTAATAGATGTCAAGTAGACTGACCGCCAACGGTACCTCGTATTCATAACAGAGATCGACCTACAAATAGCTCGAAAGGGATCTTGGCATCAAAGCATAGACATCCCAAAGCGGTATTTAGTGCGTTACCTGCGACGTCGTATTGAAAAGCGACAGGGTCCCTACCTCGTATAGTCCTTGCAAGTGGACAATACCTTCTGTTCTTAGCACTTAGCCCGACTATTGTATTAATTCTAATCTCCTATTCTATTCTTAGTCGGCAACCTTTCTATATCATTAACCTTTCAACATAAACCACTCCCTAACCAGCCGCCTGGGCTGGGAGATTTTAGAGTGTCAGTACTTTTCACGCTCACAACCTACAATATGCGCCTGTACCAAATCCTGGCTTCAGTTGCCTACCTGGCCATCGGCGTTCAATCGCACTTACCATTTCAACATCATGCACGAGAGTCTAGCGATTTGACTGTCTCCCTAGCTCTTGTCTCTGGGAAGTCGGCCGAAGTCAAAGCCACGATCACCAACAATGGAGCCTCTGCTTTGAGTTTGCTCAAGATTGGTACAATCCTTGACGCCAGACCGGTCAAGAAATTGACACTATTGAACGAGAACGGCATGTTCAACTCTTATCACTAAAGCCAGGCATCTGATCGGATATAGGAGACAAGATCCCCTTCATGGGAATTCAGCTGAGCCTGGACTACGAAGGGCTCCAGTCTAAACACTTTGAGACTCTGTCGGCTGGGTCATCTATCTCCCGGACCATAGACTTGTCTACCATGTATGACCTGAACCCAGGCACATACTCTGTTTATGCTGAGGGTAACTTTCCTTCGGTTTCGGGCGAATCCCAAAAGCCGACTTCAATCTTGTTCAAATCTCGCATGGTCTCGATCAAGGTCGACAAGGCTTCATCAGCCGAGGTAAAGCAGAAGGCTTCGAAACGCACTATTCTCAACGGGGACACATGTACGGCCGAGCAGCTCAAGGCCACCACGGAGAGCCTGCGGAACTGTGAGATTCTGGCTCGAGCCGCTGCTACCGACGCCTCTGACGTGCACTCGGCTAGATTTGTAGAGTACTTCAAATCTAACGAGACTCAGACTCGGGAGCACGTCACGGGCCGGCTCTTGGCTGTCGCCGAAGAGTGTTCTACTTCTGACAGTGGGAATACCAGGGTATTTTGCCATGACGATCTAGGATATTGCGAACTTGATGGCCCTTTAATCGCCTATACGATTTGGGTCAGCGGCCAGATTACCTTTTGTCCGCTCTTTTACGAGACTCGGCCCCCTCTGCCTGTGGAATGCCACAGGCAAGACCATGCTACTACTGCTATCCACGAGATGACACATGGTAGACCTGTATATGAACAGGAAGTCTCAACCCAAGACTACGCTTATGGTTACGAAAACTCCACAGCATTGGACGCTCTTTCATCTCTTTACAATGCTGACAATTACTCTCTATATGCGAATGGTGAGTTGGTTGAATTATTCTCAGTCCTAGAAAAACAAAAACCAGAATGTACTAATAAATTTGCAGCGGTATATTTGAATTGCTAGATGTGTTGGGTGAATTTCAGTTAGGCGGATCTCACCTGTGTCTATTGCATCTTGTACTATATTTTTACTAGACTTCACAATCCCAATAGTTGCAATGCTAAACTAGCATCTTATCCATTCAAGTGTGCAGCGAAGTATCAGTCAGGACCAATGCTGATCACAACCTCTACGAGGGTTAACGACATGGAATCAGATCAAGACATTGATAAAAGTATAAGTCTTGACAGTAACGTGGAATGATGTGGACAGAAATCAAGAAGTATCCAATGTCAAAGCGAATATTTAAAAGGGGGTGAATGAGGGTACTTGCATAACATAAATTGAGTAAATCGAGGAGGTCGTGGACAATGTTTTCAGAAGCATGAGAACCCCCGCTTGACTCTTATATACTAACTTGGAACGGGAGTCAGATACGTCAAGCATTATTTCCTCGTGCTTTGTCGATACAAATCGATTGAGCGTTGGAGCTCCGAGTATTGGGACTCCATACTGCTGACAGTCCACTCCTCCCACCTCCACCCTCAGGATAACTTTACGAATCGCAAATTTCCTTTAGCCCCCAAGTTTATTTACTTTGCTTGAACTCACACTCTCTCATCTTATTTATACCAAACAGTAAGTCGCTCATTGACATATCAAGCCCCACAGAGGTAGAAAGAGATGGACAGGTCGAGACTTAGCCAGCGAGACAGGAAGAGGGCACGCTTTCCAAATACAAAATGAGGCTACCCAAATGTAGACTTTGAGATTCACAACTACTGGGAAAATCGTGTTCTGGGGCACACTACCTCCAACAGTGGAGTAACAGCACTCAAAGTCAGATGTCCAGATGGCATTGACCGCATCGATAGGCAATCTACTCACAGCATATAGAACACCACGTAACATCCTGATGAGGAGGGCATTCTGTATGCCGAGGTTGATATCAAGGAAAAGTACAAGGCAAAGCAGAACCTTGATACTGTTGGACACTACTCTCGCCCGGATCAGCTTAGCCTTCGGGTCAACACGCACGCTTCTACGCCTGTGTTCTTTGCCAACGACCTGTGAGGATACAGAAGAACTGGAGTGAAGAAGGAAGAGGGTGGTGGTTTTGTATAGATAGTTCTCAATAAATTGCTTGAGTCGAAGTTTTGTCGTTGTTTATACTCGTGTAACTGCGAGTGAATTTGCGTAATAGTCACACAATCCCTGAGAGTGAAGTCGACTCTGACACTGGCTTACACTCAACAATCATCTAACTTTACACGCCTCTCGATGTATGTACATATGCACGTATTGTTTAACGCTATTCTAATACTTTCAATGGGACATAAGGCAAGATGCAAACACAAAAATAAATAAAATTTCAGCTTTCGAGTTTCCTCAAGATCTACACAAATACTAAAATCACAATAGCCAACTCTTTTCATACCAGCATTACTCAAACTGTAACCAGGTTCCACTCAAATCAATCCTCATCGAAGAGACCAAAGGCCATATTGGTCAAATTCTGGTCACAAGTCCAAGCTTGAAAGATCTCGTTAAAACTCTCCAGAGGAAACGCCCCCTCCACACCGCACATTACCTCCTGGCCTTGGCCAGTCGGAAGAACTCCGCGCTCATGTAACTCAAATTATCGTTTGTTTACTTCAGGAATATCATCTAGCAGATCCGGGGTGCCTAAGTTGATGTAAAGACTTATTAGGTAGTTTTTAAGTTATTAAGTAAAAATATAATAAGTAATTTTAATTAATTAGATAAATTATAGTAATTTTATTATATAAATAATAAAAGGTATATAGAAAAGTATATCACTTACTTATCTATATCGCTTGCTTATTAAATACGTTATAATATTACTTTTAAAAGTTTAATTAAATATTATTTTTTAAAATAATAGCGGGAAAGTGCAAAACAATTCAATAGACTAAAAGATTAATCAGTCTAGTCACTCTAAGCGCAATTCACTTAACGTTATCCTAAGTTGCGGTCCGATTAGACGTGACAACGCACTCATTAACTACCAAGTGATTTCCTTTGAGGTTTCTTAGCATGTGTTGCGGCGGATTCAGCTCCCGCTCTACGTAACGTACAACCCGGAGCTCAGGTTTGCTGTCAGCTTTGGTCGAGTACTAAAGTGAGTCCTTCTACTCTACCGCACCTTCAATCTTTGCCAATACCAACCGTCATTCCTGTT
Organism: Fusarium abutilonis; assembly: GCA_021655885.1. NCBI lineage: Eukaryota > Fungi > Ascomycota > Sordariomycetes > Hypocreales > Nectriaceae > Fusarium > Fusarium abutilonis. The sequence continues at coordinate 1,523 of JAJJWN010000223.1, read as the reverse complement.
CATATTGAACGCATCAGACCTCGCCATTGTGTGGCAGCCCGAGGACCTACATTCTGTCGCAGACACGTCATTCACTTCAAAGATCACGGAAGTGATTCCGCTGCAAACGCCGGTGCAAGTTTCCAGCTGAAAACTCCTACAAAAGCCTCTCGCAGGCGTTACTATGATCGAGATGAATGAAGGTGACTGCTATATTGTCGATTTACTTGACTCTAAGAATCCCAATCAAGATGCCCACGATCGAAAGAAATTAAAGTGTTTCTTGATCCACACAGTTTCGGTGAATGAGAAAGTACAACGCCGCTAAACAATAAGAAATTCGTTGACCAGAGTATCTGAAATAGATCTATGGTCAAATACAACATTGCCAGGCGCTTCACCTCTGGCCGGCGTGGTCGTGACAAATTCAGATAGGGACCATTCTGGGAATGCTCACGGCCTCATCCACGGACTTTTCGTGCTGGCAGAAAATAAAAATCCAGTCATTGACTGTGTTGTTGTCAGCGGTACTGATAAAGTGCCAGTTTGCCTAACCACAACCGTGGTGGACTCGAGAACTCCGTCCAGAAAAGCGCAAGGAGAACGAAAATGATGAGCTCTCGAGTTCGTCGAAGTGATCGTCACGGCTGAGAAAATTGAAGTGCAACTCAAACTTAACATAACCACAGCCGATAGATCTTTCCTGAATCTAGCGAAATCGACCGACACTGGATCCTATACCTCTCGTTAGCATCAACCCGTTTATTCCTACTTTCAAGATACGTGTCAGGACAGTGCAAAATGCAGAATCAAAGATGTATTACGTATCAAAGCTGAAAAATAAAAGCATTAACTTGTTGTGGAGGTAGCACATTGCCCCTACGATAAAGGCAGGACTTTTCCCCATATCAACGCTGAGTTCGTCACAGGTCAATGGATACGCGCACGATTTCCAGCATTTAGTGTTGCAGTCTCTGGTACCCAACATAGGTGCAATTACCTTCTCACGCGACAGATTCACACTAGATACTTTCTAGGACACAGATGCGGTTGTCGTCAATGACTCGAACTCGCCGAACATGGACTAAAGTTTGAGAAAATACCAAAGGCAGGCATGTCATCGACGCGTAGCTTACACCGGGTCATGAGTAATGTTTTTAATTGCATGCTTTTATTACAAATAGTGTAAAGAAAATATAGGCAGAGTAAGTTAATCGTTCGTACATGCAAGCATCGCTCCATCCAAGCAAGCAATGAGAACTCTTCCATTAAGGATAGACAGGTATTTAATGGCAAATTCCAAGTGTCGCTGTGTGCTCTCTTGTGGTCCTAGTTCCCCCATTCAGTACTCGCTAGTGAGTTCAACTACCTACTAGGTCGCTGAACAGCCTCATTTATTGTCTCTGTAGGGCCAATCTAGTAGTGGCTGCTGTACTGGGGGTAAGAGCTCTTAGGCTTCTCATGATGAGGCTTAGGCTGCTCAGGCTTCTTGTAGGAAGGCTTGTTGTGCTTAGGCTGTTCGGGCTTCTTGTAGGAAGGCTTGT